>PYAF01000628.1:565586-609447 GCA_007407185.1 Glycine tomentella
CAGTTTTAAATTTATTTTATATTAAGTACTTTTATTATTTTTAAGTTTTTTATTTTTATATTCTGTTTTCAGTTTTTTTACATTAATTTAATTAAATAATTTTTAAAAACTTAAGAATTAAATAAAAATTAATTTTATTTTTAATTATATTAATTTATTAAATAGATTAATTCAATTTTAAATTTTTAAAAAACTTAAAAATTAAATTAAATAATTTTAAAAAAACTTAAGAATTAATTTAATTATTAAATTAATAAACTTAAAAAATAGTTAATAAACTTAAAAATTAATTTAATTATTAAGTTAATAAACTTTAAAAACCGTTAATAAACGTAAGAATTAAATTAAACAATTTTAAACTATTTTTTAAGTTTTATTCTTAAATAATAAATAAAATAATTTTATTAACATTTTGTAAATAAAATATTTTTAAAAATTAAAAAAAAAATTTAAAACATTTTAAAACCAAAAACGTTAAAAGCAAGAAGGAAAAAAAAAAGGTAAAGTCGTATAATGCCATACGACTTTACCATTAAAAAAAAATGGAAGTCGTAAAATAAAATACGACTTCCTTAAAAAAAATAAAACAAATACGACTTTAATGTCGTATACAATTAAAATAAAATTATAAAGGAGTCGTATTTACAATTTAATTTTACAACTTCAAAGTCATATTTTAAAAAAAAAGATACATTACACAAGTAGTAAATAAATACACGATTTCAGTAAAATAAAATAAAAAAATATAAGTCGTAAAAAGATTTACGACTTCGCTTATAGAAGTCGTAAATTCTTTTACGACTTACCCCTTTTTCGTAAATAATTTAAAAACTACCACCAATCAGTAGTTTAAAAAAAAAACACTCCCATTTCGTAAATTGGTCACCTCAATCTATGTTCCATCATCTTTTCACTAACCAATACTACTGCTATCTTTCGTCTAATATCTTCATTTTTTACCTTATCCATCTTCATATAATCACACATTCACATTAAGATCCTCATTTCTGCTACTCCTATTTTCTGTTCACGTTGTCTATATGCCGACCAATATTCAACTCCATATAGAAGAGTATTAACAACAAATTCTTTTCAACACGTTTTGTTGTTGGTTGAAATTATCTAATCCTATTAATTTGAGAATACAACGCACATATAACGAAAGTGAATACATTTCACCCAATAAAAATATATAAATAAGAATGTGTTGCTGACATTTCCAAGAATGTGAAGATGATGTCTTAATTGGGAAAAATTAGTATAAAACACGAAAGGTCAACAAACCAAAATTGGGGAATAGCTGTCAATTTTTATGTGCCAATTAACTTGTTTGCATGTCGCATGACATTTTAGGCTTCAGAAATCAGTGTTATCAATGGTGTGTGGCAGAATATGGGAACAGGCTAAAATTTTGCCATACAAACATGCCATTTGCCTATGGCGGTTGGCAAAACATTTGCCATGCCATGGCGGCCATGACACCGCCATTTAACAACATTGTAAGAAATTATATATTATATTAATAGATAATAGATCAATGGTGTTAGTGCTCCAGCCGTTAAGAGCCAGTTCGAAACACATTTGGGGTTGAAATTTTCAAGGTTAACTCTTTAACATAAACTCATACCCAAATTATATGCATTATATATACAGGTTAAATTACAACATGCAGAGCAAGTCAAGTAGCAATATTCCTAATATAAATTAAGGACATGCATTGGTATCGATTTCGACATTCTTAAGCAATCGGAATTTTAAAAATACCAGTCACATCCTTCTAAAGTTTGGTCTGTGTCATATCATACCATTGTATGAGATATTAACATAAACTGATACATTGCCATAGGGCATGGAATGCAACTGAAACATCATCAGTTATTCCTTAAGCCTTCTTAATTGGGATCAGACTTGTCCAGAGCTGCAATCAAAAGTATGATTAGTAAAGACATGATGATATTAGAAAATTCACACAGAGAAAAAGAAAAATAGAGGAGCGAACAGGAATTACTGTTGTAATTGAGCAACTTCTCGATGAGATCAACATGGGTCATAAGCATGCGCCTACAACAATATCGAACCAATCCCAATGCATCCAGTGCATCTCTGCAATTCATCATTATGTTCATACACAATACTAAAACTAATATTAAGGAATCAACTAAACACACAATAGTACCCCCTATATCCCATAAGAATTGAAAAAAAAAAAAAAAAAAAAAAAAAAAAAAAAAAAAAAAAAAAAAAAAAAAAAAAAAAAAAAAAAAAAAAAAAAAAAAAAAAAAAAAAAAAAAAAAAAAAAAAAAAAAAAAAAAAAAAAAAAAAAAAAAAAAAAAAAAAAAACAAAAAAAAAAAACATATATAAAAAAAAAAAAAAAAAAAAAAAAAAAAAAAAAAAAAAAAAAAAAAAAAAAAAAAAAAAAAAAAAAAAAAAAAAAAAAAAAAAAAAAAAAAAAAAAAAAAAAAAAAAAAAAAAAAAAAAAAAAAAAAAAAAAAAAAAAAAAAAAAAAAAAAAAAAAAGGAGTTAGAGTACGAACCCTTCACTGTAATCTGCCTGGAGAAGGTCCAAATAGGTGTCCCATTTGTTTCCAATGACCTAAATCGCAGAAAAGGAATGAAATTGAGCATTAATTCAGCCAAACACTAAACCTAAAAGCGTAAAAGAGGCCCAAATTTATTTATTTTTAATTCAGCACGAAATAGAGTGAAAAGAGGAAGAAAGAGAAGGAAAACCTTTCCACAGGTAAAACAACGAACGGGGATGATCATCTTTCTCTTCTTTGCTCAGTACTCACAACAAAAGCACGCCCTTCTTTATATTGTTTTTTAAGATGTAACAAACGAATTAACAGAGAATGAGAAGAAGATGATGAAATCAAAAGAGGAAGAACGAACCCACTCTAATAATGTGCTTGCGGCAGTGACAGTGACTGATCAACGAACGCCGGTGTGGCTATTTCATGAACAAATCGGTTTTGAAGGTTTTTGCTATTCACAACTAAATGGGCCGTTTCATGACCCCAGGGCAGCCCACAGAAGGCAGCTTAGTCTTATTTTATTTATTTATTATTAGGACTCTTCTGTTTCTTAAGGTTCTCTAATCACGTAATTTTTATATCTTGTAATTACGTAACTATAAAACAAAAAATATGGCTGTACTATTGATTATACGAATCCTTTTATTTCTGACTATTAAACTTTAAAAACTTTTTAATAAAAAATATATTTTACTAGTTTCATACTTTTTTAAAAACAAAAACTCCTAAATTCACGTATATTTCTTGTTGTCTATATATTAATATATATATATATATATATATTGGAATTTTTAAAGTAGAAAATGGTTATTTTTTGTAATTTTTTAGTATAATATAAATTATAATTTTTAATTTTTTTTTTAATATATAACAATTTACCCAGTTTAACTAATAACTTGCATGAATGTTTATTGGCTATTAAAGTCAAGGGAGACATTCTTCAGTTTGAGTATGATATTATTTATTTTATTCTTAAATTTCATTTTATTTAACATAATTAAGTTGAATGTTTATTGGCTAAAATCTATTGCGTATAAATAATCAATAAACTAATTCAAATTAACATTATTTGTTTGCTTTTAACAAGTGTTCAAATGCCATTAATGCTTTCATCCAAACAGGACGAAAACTTGCATGAAACAAAATCAAGTTTAATGTGTCTCCGATTATCCGTTTGGGTGGGTCAAACTTCTACCAAATATGTACTCCGTCAGGGCAAAGTTAGACTGATGTTAATGTTCTAACTTGTTGCATTTGGCTGCCTCAACGCAGAGGTAAACCTAGAACTATTTTTTATCACAGAATGACCTTTACAAGAGAAACAAGGGTACCAGAATTATTTTATTCCTTTTACAAAAATAACGAGAAGTGCCAGCTATTAATTCTTTCAAAGCTTCTATAGCATTGTTATAAAAAAATTGATTCGTTCAAGATAATGAATCAGTATACCAGTGATCTAACCGATAGATCAATAATTGACCTGATTTGATCCGGTATATATTAAAAAATTTAAAATTATATATATTATATAAATATATAGATATAACTAACATTATTTGATTAAAAAAATCCATTCATATTCCAAAATTCAAAATAACAATTGAAGTTAATGTTTTCACTATTTTAAGAGGAGTGATACTAAGTGTAAGTTAAAGAAACTTGATTTTAACTTATGAAATAAGTTTGATTCATTTTACTTTCTTAATTCAATTTTTTTTCTTCTATAAATATTTACAACGAAATTTATCCAAATTGACTCATAATTAACATGGTGAGAAAACAAATTGACCCAAGACTAGATCAATCTTTTCCACCCTACCAGAACAATGGCACTGGTGGACATGGTCACACACACCATAAGTGAAACAAGTATATAAGCTAGCTCAGAGTGAAGATATATGTCAAGTAATGGAATTCATTCAAGTATTACTTACATACAATGAATGCAAAAAGCAGTTCTGACTTCTAACAATGCATCTGGTAGATAAATGCATAGGGTCCAATATAACAATCACGTTTCACAAAGAGAAAAGAATATAACAAAACTCCCTAGTGGATACGACAGCTTTAAAAGCCTAGGCTACAAAAGGGAACAAGGCTCCAATATAGCAATATTAGCAATCACTTTTTATAACTTACTATAGTCCATAATGGAACTAACAGCAAGACCTGATATGACTAATAAATTTCAATTTCAGAAATTTAGTTGACATTTTTCTAATTTTAAGAATTACTGTGACAATATCTTAAAAACTAATTACTAGGTGGATCAGACTTTTAACTAGCTTCTATATTAATTCATTGGGTATGCTGGTGGAAATTTGTTTGCAGTGATACCGGCAGAAAAGTGGAAGAGCCAGAGTTGTTAGAGGCAATTCGTTTGACAATTATAAATAATCTTATTCAGTACCACCCGGTAAGCTTACCAACTATCCTCTTTTTCACTGGAGCTTAATTTGGTTAGAAGCCAAGAGACAGTTCTCAGCTAATTAGAGTTTTCAAACTGGTGATCCAGGAATCAAGTTCCCGGTTAGCATTGGGAGCAGCTTTTGGGCTTCTGCCTCCAAAAGGGCAGGTGATGAACGTTACAACTTTTTTTTTCTCAGTTTGCTCCATGATTACAAGATAGTGGTGGAGCACATGCATATTTTCAACAAACGGTATTCCCTTAAACTAGCATGTTTGGTTCACACTAAAAAGTGTTAAAGAAGAAAGAGGAACAAGCAGAAAAGAAAAGACAAAAAAGGTGTAGCCATGTAGTTCTTATCTTCGTTGTTGAACAGAAATTCAATTGACACTCTGCATTGCTATAACACAGAGTCACAGACACAAATTCAATGAGTAGCTCATAAAAATAGGAGTCAGTGGAGAAAACCTTGTTTAGTCGTACGACGGCGTGCGTGAAGACACGACTGCGGTGGCATGAAGGCACGACGGGGACTGCAAGAGCGTGTGACGGTGCGAGGAGCTGAGGACAGCATGACTGCGTGAGAATTGAGAAGAACACTGAACACAGTTAGATACAAGTGAAATTAAATTAGGGCTCCAACAAAATGACGCCATTTTGGAGCCCTTTTTTTTCCATCAAAACCCAGCCCAGATTCCAAAAACCAGCCGAGTTGCCGGGTTTGCATAAAACCGATCAAGTTTTACCAGACCAGATGCATGGTCAGTTCAATCCCCCACCCAGCCCGAGTATAGTACCGATTCCCGGTCTGACCGGGTTTCACAACATTGTTCTATAGTGTTTAATGGGTGAAATTTTTTTCACACTATTAAATAATTAAAAATAATCTTTTATGACTTTCAAATTAGTTATTATAAAAGTCAACAAACTAAGTATATATGATAATTTGTGACTAAATGATAATATAAAAAATCTTAACATTATAAAGGCATATATTATTTTCTCTATAATATACTAACTATTTGCATTTTAAATTTTAAAATAATAAAAAATTATTATTAATATAAAAATAAATCAACAGTTCTTACAGATACAGTTTTGATAATTTAACCCTGCAAAGTGGCCAAACATCATAACTAAAAGTTATTTACATATTATATCAAACTACAGATTATAACCAGGTAAGAGTTATTTATAAAAAGGAAATAGGAAGGTTTAACCTAAACAACCATTAGTTGTGTATGATAACGATTTTTTTAAGTTATGCTGCTGTCTTGAAGCAACCGTAACCAGAAGAGCGAAAGAGAACTAATTTATTTACATAGTTGTTGACAATGTCACTAAGTGGCCTTCAGGATAATTAGTTCAGATATTAGAAGCGCATACAGCTGCAGTGGGGGGTCTCCGAGTGTGGAGTTCCAAGAGAAGATAAAACCACATACGTTATAAGCTTCGAAGAAGCCTAAAAAGATAGCATCAGATGCTGGAAACAAGAGAGAGAATGTGAGAAAGAAACCAAAAATAACTTTCATTTCAATTTGTCTATCATGCAGAGGTTTTCAGTAGATAAAATCGTTCTGTTCGACAGAAAGTGCTGCAGATTCAGCAAAAGGAATGAAAAATGCAGGTACTATGATGTTCCATTTTTAAGAGCCAAGGGCAGGTGCTTTGGAGTGGTTATGATTTAATTTGACGGCTTAAAAGTCGAGCTCACAAAATTGTATTAAAAATAAAGAAAAGAAATCAAAACTTATAGTTGTATGGTAAAAACTATCTCAGTCAAAAGACAAACTGGGTGGTTCTACCTGTTTTTCCTAAGAATAGAATTAGAAATTACCTGGTTAATTACTTGGTGTAATAACACCCAATAAATATTGGGGTTACCGCCAATATTGAGCCCAACGATGGATAGTCTCAACCATCTGAGGGAATAATGCACTCACACTCTCATTGATAAGATCCTGGAAGAAATGTATACTGGCTTCATCATCCAAGTCCAACCGAAACTTTTCCTGAAGCTGCACAGCAAAAATGTCTTGGTATAAGAACAAATGAACAGTTTTCACCTATTTATTGAAACACAAGGGAGCTTACCTTAAGAATCCCCTTTTCAGGATCAGAAGCCATATCAGGAATATTAGAACCCGCCATTAAGTAAAATAGATTCAAAATTAGGTTACTGGATTTGCGAAGAATGTTGTATGCTTCACAACAATAGGACTTGAACCTCGTATAATATTGGCTGCATAGGGAACAAAGAAACAAATCGCTATTTCACAATTTAAGCTACAGATCACACAACCACCGTCTTGAATCTAAAGTGAATCATCCAATGAGAACTGTACCTTTCAGCTCCACCCATAGCCTCAACCATTTCTTTGCAAAGCTTCATTGGTGGTGGAAATGGCTTAGGATCTCGCCCAAGAATAAAACCAAAATCAACATGGAAAAGACCTCCATCATTTCTAAGGAGGAGATTGTCTAAGTGCCTGCCAAAGAAAACAAAATCACTCCAAATATGGACAAAATATAAATTCAATGAACAATTTAGCATGTCTACAGCTACGTGTGTAAAATTGGTTTTGAATGAAATTATTTTTGTAAAATTGACTTTGGTTAAAATTGGTTGAGTCAAGTGATTTATGTTTGGATGTTTTTATTCAAAATTAGTAGTAAAATTTAATATAATTATTTTTTATCGAAATAGTTTTTTAACATGGAACCAAACATGCGAATATTTATCTAAAATCACATTAGTTTGTATTTCAACATAATCCAACATTTGAGTTATATGTTTGGTTCCATGTCTACGAGTTATATGCAGTATAAATTCAAAATTTCAAGACAGTTAAGATAGACAATGTCAGCAAGACAGCAACACTTGATAACCAAATATTAAGATTTTTGGTTAGAAATTGGTTGAGAGCCTAGTTCATTTATTTTCAACCTCCTTTCTTCCAGCTTTTAGCCTTCATATTCTTTAATAGATGGAAAGAGTGGGGAGTTGTTCAATAGAAACCTAGGTTGTCAATAGCACACTATAATGACAGATCAGCCAGTGTCCATTGTTTAAACACTAGCATTATGGTTTAAACCCTCTGCCTCCTTCGTGCAACCCAGTCTCCTAACCTGCGCTTTCCAGCAAATGGCCAGCATGTAGCAGTTTCTGGTGAACCCAGCCTCTGTTGTTTATTAAATGACATGTAATGAATAAAATCAACAATCACCTGTCTCCGATACCAAGTATATATGTTATAACAGAGTAGCCAGCACAGCTTTTTATAAATGTTTCAAGGCAGGTGGCTGTAATTCCAAAAGGCCCATGGTCATCAGGATGAAACTTTTGCAAATAGCTTATGATGCTACGATTCTCTGACAAAATCTAGACATTAAAAATTATATGTAAGTCTTTTTTGTTGGTGAAAAGATTATATATTAGTCTACCAATTGCAAGATTGTGTATCCTACAATACAACCAAGATGATAGTTTACTAAATGTCAAAAAATAAGTATACAATTTTTATATGCAATTCATAAATTTCAATAGCAAATATCAAATTAACCACATAAAGCAATTAGCAACCTGACAGGCATTACAATTCCTATTGTGAACAATTTTATAAAACACTATCTGAATTCTGAAGAAATAAAATAAAAAAAAACCTTTCACAAAAATATTAGCAACTAAACTAAACTTACTTGGACAAAAATTGTGCTTATACATAAATACGTGCACTTGCTAAAACACAGCTACAAAATTCCAGATATTTTTAATATTTTCTACTATGTCTGATCAATGTTGTTAAAACGTAGTGTCAACACAGAAACAGTGGGGGTGAGCAAAAACGTAAAAACGTGAAACGTAAACGAAATGTAAGAGTTTACTACATACACAAAAATAAATAAATATCCAGCATATATATAACTAAAACACACCAATACATAAGTTATCACAAATTTAAGTCCAAATACTAAGGAAATAAAATAAGTTCAAACTTAGTCATCATAATACATACTAAAATCAAGACACCAAGGTAATAAAATCAAGACACCAAGGTAAAAAATCATAAATGAGATGTTTTTTAAAAAAAAAAAAAAAAAAACTGAGTCAACTCGGTAAACTCGCCGAGTCAACCGAGTTGACTCGTCGTTTCAACCTATTTGCTTCAAAAACCGTTTCAGGGTGCGTTTCAACACGATTTTGAAGGCAGAAACGTAGAATCGTCCGTTTTAACCGTTTTAACACTACGTTTTAACAACCATGGTCATGATGCTTAAAGATAATGAATCATTTTTAACTCCAACTGATAATACCAAATTATTCACAATGTAAAAGCAGATATGAAAGTAAAAACAAAATTCATAAAACTAAGACCAAAGCATTAGATTAACAATCGTTTGTCAATTAACAAAGGTAAATATGTTAACAACTTTGTATTGAAAAAATCATGATGGGTCAAAATTAAACTCTTACTATATATCAATGTAGAAGAAACCTCCAGTCATATAAGAGATTTAATAAGGAATCTTTACTAGCTCATCTTGAAACCAAATCAACCAAAGCTGCTCTTGCTGATCCTTCTTGGTACTCAGCTATGCAATCTGAATATGATGCTTTAATAAGGAATGGTACTTGGACTTTGGTTGATCTCCCTCCTACTAGAACAGCAATTGAGTGCAAGTGGGTGTTCAGAGTAAAGGAAAATCCAGATAGATCAGTCAACAAAATACAGCTAGGCTTGTTGCTAAGGCCTAAGGCTTTTCACCAACAGTTGGGATTTGACTATAAGGAGACCTTTTCTCCTGTAATCAAACCTGTGACTGTTAGGTTGATTCTTTCTCTTGCTATTTCTCACAACTGGCCTCTTCAACAGCTTGATGTCAAGTATGCCTTTCTTAATGGCATTCTTGAGGAAGAGGTTTACATGACTCAACCTCCTGGATTTGTGTCTTCCAATAAGACTCAAGTATGCAGACTACATAAAGCTATTTATGGCCTAAAGCAGGCTCTTAGAGCCTGGTTTGACAAATTAAAACCAACTCTTCTCAGCTTCAAGTTTTCTTCAAGCAAATGTGATCCTTATCTCTTTGTCTTTTCTGAGAATCAGTCTGTTGTCTACATCTTAGTTTATGTAGATTTTTTTTTTTTGATCGGCAAAAGTATATATTATATATATGAGAAAAAAGGATAGATACAAAAAGAGAGCAGAAACAGTCCATGATAACAAAAACCAGCCTATGGCACACTAATACATAGAAGACATGAATTAAGATGCCATAAACAAGATGGACCTAAAACCCCCAAGACAGGTGAGAGAATGTAAACTTTCCCCTACTTACAAAAAATATCCCTAAGATTGCAAGCCCAAACGTGGAAAGACATGTGAAAGCCTTTCTCCAAATTTTTGCACCACAACCAACAGAAAAAAAGAGCATCATCCAACAACTTTTGGCTATTAAAGCTCCCATTTTTGAAAATGATGGTATTTCTGTGCCCCCATATAGCCCATGTCAAAGCTAACCACCAGACCAGCCATCTCTGCGAGCATAACCCTATGTGGAAATATAGAGAGTGTTGACAGAAGTGATCAATCGGATGTAGGGGTGGGGCACTTCAGATAGATAACCAAGACAAAGTTTCCCACCATAGTGGCCTGATTTTCTCACAGCTGAAAAACAAATGAGCCGAGTCCTCATTAGAGGACCTGCAGAAAGGACATGATATATCAGCAATATCCACATTCCTTCTAATTAGATTCCGCTTCGTAGACAGTCTGTCCCCAAATAGTCTCCAAGCAAAACAAGACACTTTTCTAGGGACTTTAATTTTCCATAATTCCTTAAAAGCTTGGCATGCTGTTGTCTGTTCCCTGCAAAGAAAATTGTAAGCAGTCCTCACTGTATATTTTCCAGCTATATCATCCTCCCAAAGCCAAGAGTCTTGCTGCTGTGACCGAAATTCAGAATGTTGGATGTCTTCCAAAAAATTAACAGCAGATGCCACCTCCCCTTCCATAAAAAATCTTCTCCAACTCAGCTTCCATTCCCACCCCTGCTGAGATTGCTTACCCATGTGACAGAGTAATTGTTGTTGTTGAAGGGAAAGCTGAAACAGTATTGGATATTTACCTCTCAAGCATAACCCTTCATTCTTCCACCCATCCTCCCAAAACAAAGTCCTAGAACCACAGTCAATCATCCATTTCTTGCCTCTGAAAAACCCACTGCCATCCTCAGATGCACAGCAGATCGAGCTGAGATCCTTCCACCATATGGATTCTAAACCAGACCTTCTAGACACGTCCAAGTTCCTCCAACCCCCATATTTGGAAATCAGAACTTGTGCCCAAAGCTCATCCTGCTAGTGGAATAAATTCCAAGCCCATTTCCCAAGTAAAGCAATGTTGAAACGGCATAAATCTTTAATACCCAAACCCCCACAATCAGTAGATTGACATATAGACTCTCAACTGACCCAAGCAATTTTCTTTATGTCTTCATTACCACCCCATAAAAAATTCCTTTGAATTCTTATCAATCTATCGATAACCTTCGTTGGAGCCTTGAAGAAGGATAAGAGGAAGATGGGTAGCGAGTTAAGTACAGATTTGATCAAAGTAACCCGTCCCCCAAAAGATAGGTACTTATGCTTCCAGCTAGCCAGCTTGCCCTCACACTTCTTGATCAAAGGGGCCCAGGTTGTGGCGCGCCTAGGATTTGTCCCAATAGGAACACCCAAATATGAAAAAGGAAAAGTCATCTTTCTACAATTTAGGTATGCAGCAGCAGTTGTACCCCACTGATCATCCCTGCCAAACACTCCAAACCTGCTTTTAGCAAAATTGACTTTCAGTCCCGAAACTAGCTCGAAGGTCCTTAACATGACCTTAATGGATAATACATTTTCCACTGATGCTGCTCCAAAAAATATAGTATCGTCGGCATATTGCAATATGCTGATTTCCACCGAATTCTTCCCCACCTTATAGCCCTCAAATAGCTCCTTACGTTGAGCTTCACGCATTAAACCACTTTGATTCATTCTCTTGTTTCAAAACTGAATTCTGTTTTCTCCCTCAAAGATCTTGGTGACTTGGACTATTTTTTGGGTATTGAAGTTCTCTCATTTTAACTCAATCAAATATATCAGAGATCTCTTGGCCAAGACTAAAATTGATGAATCAAATCCTATCTCCAAGTTTGGTTCTGAAGATTTTTCTTATCCTACCTTACTTATATAGATCAATAGTTGGCGCTTTGCACTATGCTACTATTACAAGACCAGAGATTAGTTTCTCTGTCAACAAGGTTTGTCAGTTCATGTCTAAACCTTCTGAGCAACACTACTGATTGGCTGTGAAAAGGATTCTAAGGTATCTTATCAGTACTGTTTCTTGGGGTCTACACTTTCAGTCTGCTTCTCTTAGGCATCCCTTTCCTCTTCATGCCTATTGTGATGCAGATTGGGTCTCTGATCCGGATGATAGGAGGTCTACTTCTGGAGCTGCTATTTTTCTTGGACCTAAGAAGCAATCAGTAGTTGTATTTGGAAAAACCCAAGTCCCACATTGGCTAGAGATAAAGCCAATATAGAGTATATAAGTGGGGAGCAACCCTTACCCTATAAGCTAGCTTTTAGGGTTGAGTTCGGCCAAAATCCCACATTCTAAGACGGTATCAAAGCCTATCCTAGATCCATTAAATGGCCACCCACCATGTCATCCATGCACCAAGCCCAAAAGCGCTGGACGTGAGGGTGTGTATTGGGAAAAATCCAAATCCCACATTGGCTAGAGATAAGGCCAATATAGAGTATATAATGGGGGGCAACTCTCACCCTATGAGCTAGCTTTTGAGTTTGAGTTAGGCCAAAATCCCACATTCTAAGAAGTGCAAGGTCTAGTACTGAGGCAGAATATAGAAGCATGGCTCTTATTGCAGCAGAAGTTACTTGGATTCAGTCTCTTCTTTCTGAACTCCAAGTAGCTTACACTACTCCTATTATTCTGTGTAACAACACCAGCACTGTTTCATTAGCTCATAATCCTGTTCTTTACTCATGAACCAAGCATATGGAGCTGGATCTATTTTTTGTCAGAGAGAAAGTTCTCAACAAACAACTTAATGTTGTTATGTTCCTGCCATGGATCAACTGGCTGATATTCTGACCAAGGCTCTATCTCCTTCTTCATTTCTTTCATTCAGGTCCAAGCTCAGAGTAGTTGAAAGACATTCTTCCAACCCCTCATGAGCTTGCAGGGGAGTATAAGAGAGAATACATTACTCGCAGTGTTTCTTTTTGTTTCTGTCAGTTAACTGATATTCTAACTACTGTAGTTAGTAGTTAGTCTGTTATCAGTTGTTGATAGTTTAGTCAGTAATGCCTAACAGCTTTGTAACAGCTGTCAACTAACTTAGGTTGGTCGACAGTTAGGTTAGTTGGCAGTTATCCAACTAAATATTCATCTTTGTAATCAGTTACAGTTGGGTTGAATAATATTGGTTTTCTTAATCTCAATCTCCTCTTCTCTCCCAAATTCTCTCAACTCTTTTAAGTCATAAAAAGAAGCAGTGACTACATGCTAATACAAGAAACAACTTTTAAAAAAAGTATATCACCATACCTGTGCCAATGAGCGAGATGGAATAAATTCCAACATGCCTTCATCTTGTCCAGTTGCTAGCACCTTGTATGGTGTTAGTTGCAGATCAAGATTTTCCAACTTAAGCAATCGATCCATTAGTGATACCATTTGAACAACCTACATAAAGCCAACATTTATGTAATTGAACTCATGTCTTCTAAATATCCATCATGAGTGTGTGTGTGTGAGCACATGGACAGGCACATGTTTTTTGGTGCATCAATCCACACATATACACATGTATTCATTTGCATTCATAACAGAGTGACAGAAGAAGGATTGGTAGGAATACCAACTGGTCCTGCCGAATATCATCACCCTTTTTAAACATGATTTTACATGTTCCACCATTTGCTGTTCTAAAAGAGAGGCGCAAAGGATGCAATGCACTTTTAAATATTGATGACTCTGAAGGTACAATTCCAGCAATGAGGACACCTGGTGCCAAAGGTGATCGTATTGGCTACAAGTGAAACAAAGCAATAATAAACATACAGTTGAAGAACCTTCTAAGAATTTGCTAGATATAATTATTGGAAATAAATAGTTTCTTCAAGATGCATCATTAATTAAAAGGGTAAAGTAAACAATGAAAACAATAAACTGCGATACAGCTTCATGTGAGATATTTACCTCATCAAAATAGGTAAGTTCACTAAGAAGACCAGAAAGTAGTTGTCTAAGCTTTTCAATCTTCTTCTGTGTATTACCACGAACATTCCTTACTTCTCTAGTGATTGAACACAACTGAGCAGTCAATTCTGTCTGGCGTACCAAACTCTGCCACTGTTTAAACCCATCTTCCTCTCCATTAACACCAGCTGCCATCTGAGACAATGGGGCATAATTGTCAAGTTCCGGAAGTAATTAATCCAACTAGCTTTCTAGTTTCTATCACCTTAAATTTATTAATGAACTTAATATGTTGCAAGACTTGCATCAGTTAGATTCCTTTACCAAAAATTTGTTGCATGATGTAGAATAAAAAAAAAAAAAATTATGCCACACAAATGAAATCATTATACATAATTACGTAAGCCAGGTTACACCTGCAATTTTTTTATTCAAGAATAAAATTATTACATTGTCTAATAATTATATATCTGTTAGGCTTCTTCAAGGTGTACATTATGGAAACATAAATTATTAAAGAAATCAACTTTACTCATAGAGGAAGACAAATTTCAAGTATGGAAAGAATTTCTAATGTAGGAGTACAGTTACGAATGATGCAGAAATGGATTAGGTTTAGGCCAAATAAAGAAAACATAAAGCAATGTACAACATCTCGAAAAACTATTTTTCAAATGTAAAAATGAGACAATTATTAATCACATTAATAAGCATCGCAGAAGCAAAACTTATTGAGCAAATGCTCAGGTATTAAGAAATCTAAGTTCAAACCTTCATCATATTCTCCTCCAGAATCTCGTAAGTGCAGTAAAATCGTTTGGCATATGCAGGATCATAAAGTTCAACAGCCACATACCAGCGAAGAAAGCTTGCCAATTCAATATTTCGTAATGCTGTCAAAATTTAGGTTACTTTCAGCAAAAAGCCAAATATAACTAGAAATAGCACCTGAAATAGCTCTTAAACTCTCATGCACGTACCACGCTGGACAAGGAAATGAGAAAGGCAAGATTTGTCAGAACGCTCAAACCGAAGAGCTTGAACCAATTGAAGCAAATAACACTGAAGTTCTTCATCATCAGCTCTTTCAAGAACACTAACTGCATAAGCACGGACCTGGAATGAAGCAGTTGAGAAACAGCCTTGCATAGTAAATAGTTCTCTATAGGTGTATAAATTTCTCCTATTGAGTAAAAAAATAATTGAGATATTAAGTGATACATCTATACCAACAGTAAGGCTGGGAGTGCAATGGCATTTTGCTCCTACACTTGCTACAGATTTTGGGCCTATTTACTATTATATTCATTTGTTCTTCATTAAATCCAGTTCTGTCTGTTGTGGAAGATATATTATTCTCTTCCCTAGTTGCTAGTGGTAATTTTCCACTTCTCTATCTGATAAATTTTCCTTTTACTATTTCTTTTTCAAACTTACAAGCAATATGTAGGAAAACTAGAAGGAAACTTTCTTAGTTCTTACTAGTATGTGTGTTGATAGTAAGTGTATTACTCGTGTGATTAACATGTTGAGGGCATTATGTATATGATTAATGCGTAGAGAGTTCTCTGCACTATATTGCACTACATTGTACTGCAAACCTAATTCATAGAAACACCCATATTGGGTAGAATTTTCACTAATATCTCTGTAAAATTACCTCTTCACTTTCAAAAACAGGCGACAAAAGTTCCAGTGCATCACAAACATCAATCATTTCCCATTTGCCCATCAATTCTAATGCTTGTTTTGCTTCCTGGATAAAAACAGCATTGGACAATAATAATTTTTACCCGTGTTTTTTTAGCAATAAGAATTCAAGAGAAAAAAATAGAGGTAAGAAGATAATTATTCAAGAAACAAAAAATCAAATATCAATTAACGAAAAAACTAAAGCAAAGCTTTTTTTTCCCATATTAAACTAGTGGGGTTCGGCTACATGAAAGAAATGGCATCATTGTGTTCCATCAAAAGCCACTAAGAGGCCATTTAGACCTAATTCCTTTTCAATGGTTTCACTTAGGGTCATTCCTGATCTATGCTTTATTATACCCAACATTAGATAACTAGGGCTCAATTACATGTTCAGTGAATAGGGGGAAAAAATTTACATATTTGAATAGAGTTAGAGATGAGACCCCAAAAGTCTGCTGCACATCGCATTAAATTCATTAACGTATATTAACAGAGTTCTAAAGATGAAGATATTTTGAGAGAAATGAAAGATTTTAGAAATGAGTATTAACTAGAGTAAACTATCCAAGAGTGCAGTTGAATAACTGCTACTCTCTTACAATACTCATATATATATATATATATATATATATATATATATATATATATATATATATAAAAGCAAATGGCCACACTTAGCCCAATATATTTTTTTCCCCTCTTCACCTGTAGAACAGAATTTCCCACTAGATACCCTTTTGGAAATAAATTTGAATCTAAAGGAAAGATGCACTAAGATTTCCAATTGATTACAAAAAAAAATAAAAAAAAAATCAGCCAATATACACAATCAATTTCGCTAAATATAAAATTCTTCAATTTTAACTTTTCCCCCCAGGAATGAATTGATGCAGTATGGAGAAAGCCACAATTAAGGTTTTGGTTGTCATGTCATGACTCATGAGAAGACCTCCTTACATTTAAGTACCAGACCTATAGCATACCTGAAATCATATATAATATCTATTACTAATTTCCAAGATGATAAAGGCCAACCTGGACATCACTCCATTCAACACAACGCAGGAACTTTGTAAGAGCCCTCTTTTCAGACATCAAATAGAATCGGAATTTCCACAAGAGCTGCCTCTCATCTCCACTCAAAGTCCTTGTTGGTGGATATTTTAGTATTCTCGGAATGGACCTTGACATAAAGGAGCAAATAAAACAGTTAAAGTGTTAAACAATCATTTATATCTTAAAAAAGATAAAGGAGCACAATATTATCATTATTATAGAGGGAAGAAACATTGTTCATAACAGAACCAAAGAGAAAACCAACTAGAAAAAAAGAAAAAAAAAAAAAAAGTTTTGTCTAAAGAGCTACTAGTAACACTTGATAAAATTTTGCAGCTAATATAAATAACAATGCAATCCCAAAATTTCTTCAACTGATATTTTGATGGTTTATTTGCTTTCATTTATCTCACAGAAAATGGTCTAAATATCTACAAAAAGTAAGGACAACGTGGTCCTAGAAGTAAATACCTTATTTCAATTATTTCACATTAATGAATTTTCCTTCACAAAATCATTTAGTTTAGAACCACCTGCCATTAAAATGTGGCTATTTAAGAAGAATGGTCATTGACACTGACATTGTTACACTTTGATATGTGCACATGTATTTTGAAGTGTTGCATCAACCCTGATATGAACATGTCCCCTTTCTTTAATTCGGTAAAGAAAAAAAAAAATATATATATATATATATCCCCCATTTCTTTAAGTGTACACTCTTCATTGGTGGAAATGAAACTTCATTAACATGTTAATTGTGTTCGCTTCTCCATTGACTATATATGCCACTGAGCAAATTAACCATTTAAAGTACTGAAGAGGTAAATCATTCCTATTAATCTGATCATAGTATAAACATGGAAATTATATTTAGACACAAAAGTTTAAGCTTACTTTCTCTCATTTGAGCTTGGCTTCAGATCTCTGTCTATGACACCACGGGTCAAACTCCTGGCCAGCTTTAACTGTTTGTGCTCAGAGGGATTTATCTTTCCCACTTCTGGATCCCAGACAACAACAATATCATTGGTGGAGGTTATAGGTGATGGAAACAAGAAATTTGCACCTGATTCCTACATTTTCTAACAAATATGAGTTAATGCACATGTAGGATCTGTATCAGCATTTATTATATTATTGAAAAAGAAAAGAAAAAAATGCATCAATAACTTCAGGGGTTGCTTTGTAAAGGTAAACTGGCAACTTCACACCAGTATGCAGGGTAAGTTAACTCAATAACTTAGATGGTATACGCACGAAATGTTAATAGTCTTAGAAATGTAGGATGCTTGCAAACCCGAGAGGCCGAGATTACATTCTAGGAATCCCATGTACGTTTGAATTTACTTAATTGTTAAACTTAACATGATAATCGTAAATACAAAAGCATTTGATGCAGGAATATATCACATACAGGGAGGGGGAAACCAGTACATCATTTTAACATTTTAAAGAATATTTGTTATTTGACCAAATATCCCCCCAGGATTGTTGTGAGACTAATCCTTTGGGCAATGTCACAGCTAGGAGGCAAGAATACCTGAAAAACAACTCGATGCTCAAAACTACAGAAGTCTACAACCAGGTACAAATGAGAACGTCCATTTTTCAAGCTTTCGCGTTCCTTGATCCTCTCCATAGTTTTAAATGTGAGGCGATCCAGCCAGTCCACCCGTTGAATTTGACCTCGTTCATACTTATTCACAAGCTTTTCTAATCGCTCCAATTCCCCACGTTCATGCCTAGGGACCTAATGAGGATAATTCAAAGTATGCTTATTAGGACTGAAAGATTTCATAAAAAAATTAAACAAAAAATGGAACCTAAGTTCACTTAAAATTTTCATTACCTTTCCAGGTGTACTAGTAGGGAATGTTCCATCTGCCTCTTTTCCAGCCCAAAGCCTAAGCTTTTGCTTCCCAGTTTTGAGCTGCTTTTTGTTGTTGAAGAGAAGAATTGTGGCTCCTCCAATTAATCCTTCACCATGCGAAAGATCCCAAACCTATTTACACAACAATATTACCAAAATATAAAAACTCACACTTTACAATTTTTTAAGTAAATTTTGTAGAAGGCTAGAAGCTAATAAAATTCACACATAATTTTATTTTATGCAAAGCAAAACATAACCAGATTGCAATTCTTGCTACAATAGATGGACACAGAACGAGTCTTGTGCTATCACTATTTGAAGAATGTATAAAAAAGCTTGTAAGCTAAAGTTGTAACTTACAGTGAACGTGAGTTGTGACTGGGCAGTTAAGTCTCGATATTTAGTTGTCAAAGTGATGAGCTCGTTCCAACAATATGATGGTCCTGAGGACTCCAACCTTCACCATCAAAATCCATAAATACAATAAAATGTCAGTGTAATATTATTATGACATAGCTGACTGAGTAACAATTAACAAATATGAGGTATCAAGAGAAAACATCCGAAAATTAATTATAAAAAAAAACACCAAATAGTATCCAAATCTTTATTTTTAAATTTTAACACAAGGCCTACGAAGGTTGAAGTACAAGGAGATGAAAATAAAATAGTTATAAAAGAGGTAAATCAGCAAAAGAAATCTCAACCCATAATAATTATCTTATTCAGTACATCAGTTGAAACTAGCAAGGTAACATTTTATAGTAAAAAGTCGAGTCACGGGAGAAGTATATACTGCAAAATAGCTCAATTAAATTAAAAATATAATAACCTTGTTCTCATTGGAAGGCCAAACGGTGCACCATCAATGTACAAAGCACACTCCACAAACAACTCTGTCGTTCTATTCTCTGTGGGGGCATTAGTTTCTGTAAAGAAATAGTAACTGAAATTACGAATTGCGCAATCATCCAGTTTAATTAATTGGTGAATTGAATCTTAAAAAGAATGAGCATTTTAGAAAAGGGGGGGAAACAAACCTAAATCGGGTGATTTGGGATTCGAAAGGGGCAAATTGCCTTCAAGGCGCTCGACGCGGAAGGTGACAGGAACACTGATATCGCAGGACAAGAAGAAGCGAAACTCGTTACCGGTCATGGGAACTTGCTTGTGATGAATTGATCGTCTTTGTCTCTGCGTGCTACTATTATTCTCTGTGCTCACACGACACCCTTCTCATGCTTATTTATATGTTATTCGATCTTCAATTATCATATTTTAAAATAATAATTTTTAAAGTTAACAAATTTAATAACTTTAAAATAATTGTTTTTAAAATTAATAAACTTTCCGTAGTTGTGATTGCACTACAACTTTTTCAAATGTTACATAACCTTTTTTTCTATATATTTAATGTAGTTAAATTGAATGTTTATTATTTTGAAGCACAACTGAAAACGGTCCACCATAAAATAATAAATTTGGATATAAAATCATTCCAAAACAAGTTTTTAAAGATTATAAATACATTTAACTTCAAAAAAAATTATAAATACATTTAACTTCAAAAAAAAATTATAAATACATTTAAGTTTAAATACCTTTTAGAATAATGTGTTTACCAATATTTAGAATCAAATCTTTGTATATTTAGACAAAATGGTTGGAATAAAATTCTTCTAGGTGGGAAAATACAATTATAGAAAGAAAAAAAAAAAAGCCAAACAAACCATCAAAATACTCGTATATATTTAACTCGCCAAGAACGGTTATTATGCCTTAAAAAAAAAGAAGGATTATTCTTGCTTATTTGGATCAACAACTGTGGCAGTGTGGCTGCATCATAAAATTACATATTTTGAAAACGCGATGACTTTGTACTTTAAAGATTTGAAAATTAATACTTCATTCTGATAATATTTCCCCTTATGCCAGATGACGAAGGTTAATTTTGTATGGGGTAGAAAATTATTAGTTTAAACCTTTGAAGGAATTTAGAACTGCAAGCTTTGGTCAACATGCATTTAATCAAGTGCTTATCAAATATCGTTATGTTTGAAAAATGAGTTGAAAATTGAAAAGTTATTTGGAAATTGGTAGTTAGAAGTTGATAAATTATTTATTTAATTATAAGTATTCGATAAAATTAATTATTGAAGTAATTAAAAAGTGTAAAATAATAAATAAAAAAAATAAAATCATGATTTATTTAAAAAGGATAACTATAAAATTGAATAAATATATTAAAGATAAAAGTGGAAGAAAATATAATAAATAAACTAGAATTTATCGTTTTAAAAAATGCTACTTGGACTATGTTTGGTAAAACTAGTTAGAAAATTAGTTGGTAACTGAAAAACTAGTTTATTAAATTATAATGCTATGTTTAACAAAATTATCTAAAAAGTTAGTTAAAAATTGAAAAATTAATTTATTAAATTATAAGAAGTGTTCGGTAAAACTGGCTATTGAATTAGCTGAAAAGTGCAAAATGACATAAAAATAATAAAATTATGATTTATTTTTTAATAAATGTAATAAGAAAATTAAATAAATGTATTGAGAATAAAAATGAAAGAGTATAAAAAGTTAAAAGTTAGTGTTTTAAAAAACACTAAAAATTACTAAAAACTTATTTATTAAATAGTTAAATAAGCTTTTGAGCTAGAAAAAAAAATTAAAAACTAACTGAAATGCCTAATCAGACATAATCTTCAAGTAGCATTTCAATAAATGTTAAAAATTACTAATAACAATCAATCAAATTTTAAATTAATAAAACTAATTAAAATATAGTCAGTAACATAACCTCTATGTATCTTCGCCAATGCACATTATAAAATCTAGCTAGCGATTTACCTTCTTGGTTAGGGTAGAAAGAATTACTTGTGCAATAGACCCTTTAATAATACCCTATAGCATTGATCAATAACATGATGTCCCTCCAATTGGTTTTCGGGTTAGTTATTTTGGAATACTGAGTTTGTAATATATGTGGTGCACACATGGTTTCTTGAAGTGGTGCATTTAATGCTTCATAGTGGGATCTTTTTCATTTTTTCTGTTAACAGTATAGAATTTATGTAATTTTTTTAGATAATTTTTTATAATTATTAACATAAAAAATAATATTTAGAATATTATTAATTTTTAATAAAAATATTTTGAATATTATGGAATCATTTTTTCCTGATACTACTTAGATTTAAACATCAAACAATCAAGATGTTCTACGAGAAAATTGAAGAAAAGTTAAGTGTAAGTAGATAATAAAATATTCATACTTTTAGAGATAATATAATCTAATAGTCTAATTGGTATGTCATTTAATTTAATAATCAAATGCTAAAATGATTTTATCTCTTGATATTAACAAGTAACACTAGGAGTTTCAAAATATAATTCAATTTTCAAACACTAACAGCTATTAATTTCTTCATATAATTAAGATAAAGATACGATTGAAGAAATCTTATCTTTATCCATTGGTTTATATTTATTCCTATTTCTTCTTTATGGATTAAGATGAGAAGATTTTTATTTTCTCCTCTGATTAGTTTCAGGCTACAACCTTCCAATATAAAAATACACGCCAAACCATTAATTAAGACCTCAAACCTAATTTTTTTAAAAAAAAATTGTTGAATGTGAAGCAATCTTGAGAAATTTTCATAAACATTTGCTCATTATGGGTTTTTTCTTCCTGCATCAAACAATAAAAGAAAAAAAAATCAAAAGTACCTTTATGAGTAATTGATACTAATTGTCAATCCTAAGACTGATTGACAATCCGTAATCTGTATTGTCTATACAGATTGTCGAATTGTCAATTCGAATGGACCATACTGATTGTCAATCCGTATTATATGGGAAGACCAACCTTATTATTGGAAACCACTATACCCATGAGCTTCGAAAGCTTATTTGAAGATGATCATGATTATTTTTTTTACCAAGTCCCTTGTTATTTGACCCAAACTGTTATCCCTACTTCATCCCAGAAAGGCTTGATCAAATGTCACTGAAGATTGTTTCTATTTTTTCAACAAGTCTTGGAGGTTCAGGGCTTCCCTTATCCTGATCCTGAATTTGCAGATTTGGAATGTCAAGAGTTCTCTAGCGCTTTTTGTGACACGGTGGAAGAAGATGAAGAGAGCGATGAGGATGAAGACATGATGGAAGATGATGAAGAGTCCATGTAGCAGCAAGGTGTTACATTAATGATTCATGCATCCAACGAAGCTGTCCACTCCCTAAAAGCATTCACATATTCACTCTTTCTCAAAACTAAGTGTAATATTTGTATAGACAAGTTTCATGCTAAAGAGAGTGATGAAGATTATGCCAAGTTGTCTTCTTCGTCTATGCCATGCGGTCATGTGTTGCATCGTAAATGTATTGTGAAGTGGCTGCAAACCGATTACACATGTCCCCTGTATCGCTACCCTATTCCCACTGTCAAGGGCTAGTTCATCTTTTATGTTTGTAAAATTTTATATCGAATCTTATTAATTTTCTACTTAATTGGATCTATGGTTGTGTCTCAACTTTACATATTAGTTTTTATGTATACCATACCATCACTTGATGGATATGACAAACAAATTCTTGTAATCACCCTTCTTCCATTGATTTGTTGGAATGTCATGTGATGCGAGAGTCGCTCATATACAAGATGTACCTAATCATATGATATGATCCAACTTATTTTAACGTTAAATGAATTGTCGTGTCAATTATTGCATAAAAGAATTGTGATATTTTTTCTTTATACAAAAATATCATCATAGTATAAGTATAAAATATTTTCATTCAATATTTTATCTTATGAAGTGTTACTAAACTTCTAGTTTTTTTTTTTTAAAAAAAGATTGTTAATGGTAGATAACTTATTGACCTAAAAACTTTAATTAATTAGGGACACCTGTAGGTTAAAATCTTATTATACAATCAGTTCTATATTAAACTTTTAAAAGTGATTAATATTAAACTTTAAAAAGTGATTAATGTTTATTTCTGGTAAAAATTAATATTAAAATTTTAATTTTTTAAATATATCTAAATAAAATTTTACATATAATGAAAAATGTTGTTGAATCTAAACTATGAATTTGAATTTAAATAATTCAAATTAATTTAGATAAACAAAACATTTTAAAATAAAAACAAAATCAAAACAATTTAATTTTCACTCATTTTAAATTTCTCTAAAATTTTAAAATTCATCGTCTAAATACAACATAGTTTATTTACAAAACGGTAGCCATTCAGTAGAATTTTTTTTAACAAGAGGGGTCAATTAAAATACTGAGCTTTTGACACAACTTATTCTGACCTCACCACTTGAGAAGACTAACCATTTTCTGGCCTTTATCTGAAACCTTATGGAATGTTTAAAATTAACAGTATAAGAACCAAGAAAATCGATCCAACAGAACTGCAAACTATTCGTTTGTCTATTCACTGATATCATCTTTCTTCAACAAAACCTCCACAAGACATTCATTGGTCGAGTGTTCTTTCTTCTGGGTATATAAACATGAACAAAATGGCAAGAAACGAATATACCTGTCACTGTCAGCTGATCAGCGTCTGTTGTTCTCTTTTTCGTCTAATGTTCTTTTGTGCCGTAGTGGATTCCTTGTTTCAAAAACTTCGGGTTCATCTGACTTATTATTACCAGCAGCATTCCTGTCCCAAAAAGGCACGCCACTACTATTGGATGATGCTGCCCTTCGAAAAGCCCCTGGCATTTTCAAGGGTTCATCTGGGTCCACAAAATTACCCTCTGCTCTTGGGGCAGAGGCAGCGTTTTCAGGTCTGGATTTGGACCTTTTATGTCTTGGTTTATTCACAGCTACACTTGTTTCACTGTTATTATTTTCTTTCCTGAATTTGAACTTGCGGTTGTGGATGGGGATGGGGACTTCAGAATTCTCTGCCTGCAAAGAAGGTGGCGGATTTGGAACAATAATTACCGTGGCTGTTTTCTTTTTTGGATTACCGTCCTTGGCATTTGATTTGGCCTGCGATAAGAAATTGTAATGCTTAACAGGACACGATAGATAAGAATGCAGGATGGATGGGATATTATTGCCTTAACTAACAACTATTAATACCATTAAATATTAGCAATTATTAAGTAATGAGAAGATAGACTATGCACTGACAATATAAAATTACACTGTCATCCAATCAGATATTACTTTTGTGATAAATTTGTTGTCTTTTACAAAATTATCTAAAAATCATATCAATTATTATTTGTGATTGAATGAAAATGTAAATATCATTCTACCTTTTATTTAATCAGTTTCTTTCTTTTAATTCATAGTTTTCATTCTCAGAAAGAGTAAACTAACACTTCCTTATTTTTAATCAAGAAAACGTCTTGACATTTGAAAGGATGATGACTGACACGCACCTGTGTATTTCCTATGTCAGAGAGAGGTTTTCTGTGCCCTCGGTCACTGTTTGTCTCGTCAAGCCTATCAATCAGTGCTCCCTGAATTAACTCTGCACCTTGAGTAACAAGAAGGTCTGTTTCTTCAATACTTGCCGATTGTGTTGGCTCCTGCGATTCATTTGATATTGATGCTCTGTTGGCACACTTGGTTGATAGGCAACCGCAGGAACTCCCACAACTGTTACCCATAGCTTTGCAGTTGCATTTTGTTGTCTTGCATGATGACGTTCTGCTACAAGAGCAGCAAATATCTGATGCAGTTTCCCCAGGTGTATCTACAAGTATATCTCCTGATTTTTTTATAAAATATTCTGAATTGTTGATATTGGATTGATTATTTTCCATGCCTGAGCGTCTTGTTTTAGATTTCCTTTTCCTAACCCGTAACTTTCCTGATTCTTCCCACTCGTCATCTGTCAGATCATAATCATCTGACTCTGTCTCAGATATATCCATGTCCTCCAATAGATGGGTAGACCGGTGGTATTCCTGAAGTTAATGTAAGTTTTCCATGAATAAATAATAAACTAGTTCCCATTAAATGCAGTGGCTAAAAAGGCTACTAGTTATAGATGGAAAATCCTTTGCAGGCGTTGTTGTAAGTGAGCTAGCGAGTGTATTGTGTGAGACCTACCAGCTTGCGCAAGTCATACTTGTGGACACCAACATTCAAGTCAGAATATTCTGAATCTCCCACATATTCTGAATATCTTTTCAAAGCTTCACTCTGCCATACAGTACAAATGATACGGGTTAAATATTAAATAGTTGGAGAATCAAACAGTTTAATTAAGGACAGGTATTTCAAACTTGGAAAGAAGGAAGATTGACGAGTTATTTACTTAAAGCTTTCTATGAATGATACATAATGTGCGGCTAAACACAAACCTGCAACTTTGACTTGTGAGTAAGTTCAGCTTTTATCATGTCCAGCTGTCGAAGTGAGTAGCTTAGCCCCACTACTTTTTCTTTTAGATCTCTTATTTCCGTGTCCTTCTCTCTGCAAATCACTTCTTTATCTCGTAATGAACACCTGTGATAAAGAAAAGCCAGAGGAAAATCTCAATCATATTAAGACACGGAAATTTTTGGATTACTTGTGATTTAACACCTAGTTTAACTTCACAAGGTATATAATCATTGACCAAAACATACATATAGATATGCTAATACCTGGATGAAGATGCAATATTGAACAAATAATTCATCACATTCTTGGCATCAGCAAGGGACCGGACTTGGTTCCAACGCCCTTTACCACTGAAAACCCGTTCCAGCTCTTCTGCCTCTGACAACTGGGATAACATAGACACAAGAGTTGCAGAAGAAGTCGAAAGCATGTTTTGAAGGGCAAAAATCCTAGAATTTCTTGCACCCGGAGACATCGATGTGGGACAATCACTACATCAGCAACAAGTCAGAGAGTTTGTCAAAAATAGATTGCCAGAAAAATAATAAACAAGATGTACAATTCTTGAAGGAAAAATAGTTAAGTGCGAGTCATTTCACCTCGTACTATTTTGATTCACCATTTGTGCTTCTTCCTTTAACCTCATCATCTCCTCGGCCATTTTAGCCCTCCTGAAATGAAAAGCAACAAATAAATGAATTAGTGATAAAAGCTCTCGTAAAAATAAAAACAGAAAAACTGTATGTAACAAAACATGCCTCAATACCTAACAGAATTTTTAATCTTGGCTATACAACTGTCAGATCATCTAGCCCAAAATCATTGGTATTCGACTCAAACAAATGTTTTAGATTTCATTGAAAAAAAAAAAAAAAAAAAAAAAAAAAACTTTGGTTGCTCTTTTACTCTCTTTAAAATCTGTCATTGAGTGATTACAGACCCACAATTACAAATCGTTTTGAAAACTCCCTCTAAAGCCAGTGTTGATAACATCCACTGGTAATACTCTTAGACACGTGAATAGCAAGAAAGTAAATAATCAGTCCAAGTTTCCTCACCTGTTGAGTTTGATTGATATAGAAAGGTAAAACAACCAAATTTGGCACACAACAAAATGAATACAATGATTGCAATGCCTATGTCCATGACTCAAATTGGCTAATCCATACTTTCCTATTTAAAAAAGGTTAAAAAAATACAAATTAACAGATTCTTACAGAAATTAAAAAAAAAAAAAAAAAAAAGGCATGGGATTTCCGACATATTAGCCATTCAACTTATTGCATCAAAATTCAAAATTTTACTCACAAGTTTAGTCAAGCATGCCACCAACTGATTTTATAACAAAGTGGGGAAGGGAACATACACTTCCTTTTGACGCTCACATTCTGAACGAACTTCATGCACTCGGACATTTCCTTCAATCTCATTCTCAATTGCCTTCATGAAAGCCTTTCACAAAGAGAAAAACACACGTACCAGATGCCAAAACATCCCTTTATTAGCATACATGGAATATGATGAAAAGTCTGGTCAGTATGCCAAGAAAAGCTATACAATTTTTAAGAATTCCAGCATGTCTAGGACCATTTAATTAATTCAATCCTTGTATGCAATTTAAATACTCATCATAAAGTTACTAATACCTGAACTCCAGGGCCATTCCCACCTCCAACACCTGGGTATAAAACAATACATTGCTGGTTATCAATAAGCTGACAAAATAAGAAAAAGAGCTACAGTAGATATCCTAACCCATAGTTTCACGTGATGAAGCTTTTCTAGATTCCAAAAGTTCTTTCAGCCTTTTTGTGGCCAAGGAAGCTTCTTCTGTCTTCCTTTGCAATACCTACAATGAACATATAAATAGTGGGATAAACAGCATTGGAATGAGACCACAACAGCAAGTGATATGAACCGAAACTCACCATCTTTTGTCTCTGATTCAGCGCTAACAGCTTATGCATCTCATATTCATTCCTTCTCCCCTCTTTCTTAAGCTGGTATTAATGAAAATACGTATTAGAGGATTTGCTATCACTATTTATAACTAAAATATTTGTTGACACAGTGTTGGTGAGAGATGTTGCTGAGATTGCAATAAGGACTAAAAAGATTTACCTGATCCCCTCTCTATATGGATAAGAAATAAAAGTATAGACGAGACCAGTATAGAATGAAAAAGAGACCAGTATCGAATGAAAAAGACTCCCAGAAGTTGGGGTAAGCTTATCCTCTATATGACCATAGAATGGAACTAGGAGTGGGTCGTGCAATCGTGCATTGCACGGTTTTTTAAGTATCAAAAGAGGGAGAGAGAAAAAAGAAAGTAAAATGTTAGAAAGTGGAGCACTGTCCAGCCGACACGTGGTGATGGCCGGACAATTTTTATATAGTAATATAATAGATAATAAATGGATAATAATAAACTAAGTTACTTACTAAAAGGTTGAACAGAAATCTTGTCATTTGCATTTACCTGGAGAACTTCTTTTTCGCGTGAAGCTTTCCATAACCTAAATTGCTCGGATTCCTGTTTAATCTTATTTTGAAGTTGAGCCTAAAGAGAGAAAAAAAAAAAAAAAACTATGAGAAGTACCAAAGAGTATACAAGTTTTCTGCCAGTTACTGCAAGCAAATATGGCACCTTTTGTGCTTTAATTCTCTGGATCTCATCCTGAAGTCCTTTTGCAAACTCATCACTCTTATGTTTTTGTCTCATAAGTTGAGCCTGAGCATCTTGCTTCTTCTTCAACTCAGAGACCTATAATGCAAATAATGAATTTATGGCATCGAGTGGGCATTGAGCATTGACACATTTGAAATAACAAATCACCTGTGCCTCAAGAGCATTCAACTTTTGAAGATAATCCTGCTTCAACTTTAGAGCGCCATCATCAGAGGTGGATGAAATATTTGTAAGAATGCTCTTGAGTTCCTCAATTTCTTTCTACCAATAATATATGGAAGGGGGTTATCACACTATTTTTAAAATGTAAACAAAACCTCTCAAGAATCACACTATATATCAGCACAGGACACTTAATTACCTGTAACATTTTCTTCTCTTGTTCCATCTCAAGAAGTTTTTTTTCATAATGATGCCTAAGAACGGAAGCATCAGAATTACTGTACAGCTTCATTTCAGCCTTCAACCAGAGAAACAAATAAAAAGTAGAAACATGTTAAAAAAATCATATCCCTACACTAAACATATAATACAATATATTTAAGCCATGCTTTGCAATTTCAAAGCAGTCTTGTGAAGTCATGCTTTCATTCTAAATAAAAGCTTTTCGTGTGAGCACTGACCCCCATTTCTTCACCTCATTTTTTTTCCTTTTTACCTGTGAAGTTGTATCTAGCTTAAGAAGCTTGCCATTAGTTAACACTGTTCCATTATAATTAACCGAAGTGTCAAACATTTTCATTCAAATCTTGTTACTATTACTATTTTAAGCCTCCCCTTTGTTTTCATTCAAATCTTGTTACTAGAAACTATAAAAACTACAAAAACAAAGGTCAAGTAAATCACTATACAACTAGACAAAGCAAATTTTACCTCTTTTTGTTCAAGTATCTTATCCAATTCTTTGAGCTCTTTATCCAATTTTTCTTGAAGGGATGAGTGTTCTAGCTCCTTTGCATCTTCTTCCATTTCATCTACAAACAAGGTACATATGTTTAAAAACCATCAATATTTAGGATAAAATGCTGATGCACAAATAGAGAAAAATGAAAATTAAGGAGCCCAAATTTTGTTGCAGTATCTTTCACAATCAATTAAGTATTTAAGTAATCTCAAAAAATGATGGATGGACATGTCTCAACTAAAACAAATTAATCATCAACAAGACTTGTAATGTCAGCTATGAGCATAAAGACTCAATAAAAGATGTTGTTAGGCCCATAATGTATGTGCACAAAAGGAGAGGAAAAGAGAGAAATGAAGGAACAGAGCTAGAGGTAAATGCCCTCAACAGGACCTGTGGGGAATAACAGAATTGACAGGTGGCAGTGAGAGAGTGGAGAATGTAGATGCTGGAATCAAGCAAGGAGGGAGAGAAAAATGATTATTTGAGAGAGGATAATGGAAGCAAAGGTTTTTTTTCTGTCAATAGGTTTTTGGATGGTCTTGTGACTCTCGTCTGAGTAAGGAGCTGGTCCTTCTCTCAGTCAGGAGTGGTGCTAGACTTTTATCTTGCAGTTTTGTGTTTATCACTTTACTTCTATACTACTGTAAGGAGGATTCTCCTTTGAGTAATTTCATATTAATAGAGATATCAGTGTCTGTTCAATCTTCAACTGCTATAATTAGTAGAGGGTTCTTTCTTTGATTGAGTAATTTCATATTAATAGAGATATCAGTATCTGTTCAATCTGTTACTGCTATAATTTGTTCCGATCAGATACACTGCACCACAGTACTACAACGAAACAAATTCCCAATGCACTATCTGATATATCAACAGCTTTGGCATCACAATCAGAAGATAACTCATTACCACGAGCAAATAAAGCATGTTTTGATCCATATCCATCATCATCGGAACCAGCACAATCAACAAAACGGCTTGGATTCGTGGCGTTTGAAGTTTTCAAACATAGCAATTCTCCTTCCAGATTTTGGATCTTTGACACATAAGATTTCAGTAGGTCATAATCCTAAAAATAAGTTTAGAGCGTGATTCAGTGATGGATCTACTTTCGAAAAATTGGAACTACCCATTAAGACATAACACATTCAAACCTGATTTGAATTTGAGTCAATCTCATCCCATGATTTACCGTTTCGAATTGATTCTATTTTCAAAATCAGTTGGCCCTTTTCAACCTGAAAACATTTTCAATACCGTGAATGAGACTAGCACTTGAAGTAAAAAAGAAGACTACAGAGAAATTATAAGGAACTCACAACATTGATTATAACTGAGAAAGGGAGAAAGGATCAAAAGAAGACCTGGGCATCGAGAGCACGCTGAGCTAAACTCTCAGAAGTTACTTGGCGTCTTTTAAGCTCATGTTGTAGCTCTGAATTACTTGCTTCAAGTAAGGATATTTTGTGTTTAAGAATCTGAAAAAATTTAAAAAGAAAAATATCATCAAAGGACATAAGAAACATATATATAAATCTGATGCCTAAAATAATGATGTACCTGAAGCTCTTCAATTGGTCCACTGGTATCACCTTTATAAAATAGAAGCTCAGCTTGCAATTGCTCAATCTGATTTCTCATTGTCTGCACCTGAGCTGCCACTGGATCTCGATTAATCTGGAACATTAAATTTCAAAATTATCAAAATCAAAATTTCCTACCTGGAGTAAATAAATAAACAAGGGATGAATAAGATGGATACAAAACACTTACAACTGCCTTGTTCTGAATGTTACGAGCACGGTTTGCATACTTTAAAGTGTTCAATGTCTCTTCAGCATTTGTGTCAGCAGGACTAACACATGCTGCAATATTCTTGACAGGTTATATGATGCATGTGACTATAGAAAACACAAAAATATCAGAACTCGCATCATTTGAGTTTGTACCTATCATCACAGTTTTGCTGTTCCCTCCGAGAGAATCCTACATATTCATTATCCAATTGTGTGTCATGAAAAAAAAAAAAAAATCCATGGCATAGATATGTTCAACTAATCACTACAAACAAATCCTTTTTATAACATTCTTTAGTAACAGGCTTTTTCAAACAAGTTACCAGATAGGAGTGGCAATACATTCTATCCTTGTGACACTTTTTTTTTCAAGAGATATTACACATCAAGTGATCAAACAAATGACAAGGCGCACTAACTCGTGTATAAATTCGTATAGAAGTACTGTTTTTATGTCCTATTATTTCTTACATTATTTCTCATTGTAGAAAGAATCATTTATACAAATGATACTGTGGACAAGACAGACGTAACAAGTATAAAAATGTACTACTATTATTGCTTATTATACAAACCTGAAGTAGGCGTGTTAACTTGCTATCACGATATGGTACATGGCCTCCTTCTTTTCGCTTTTTTTCATCTCCCAGTGCACTTATTACATTTCCAAGAGCTAACAAACCCTTGTTTATATGAATTCCTATTTCATGAAAAACAATAACTGATTATTAAATTACAGACAACTTGCATTTATAAAGAACTCTCAGATAGCAGAATGGGATGCAATTAACTCAATTTTCAAATTTTTATATTTTAACAATAGTGCAGAAATATAGCTTTTGTATAAAACCTATTCCTAACCCTATAATTTGGTTGTACTGCATAATTACCAATGAGAAATACCTTCTTTTAAACGCAAGCCGTCGGCACCAGTTCGTTTCACTCGTTCAGAACCAGCTAGGTCCACTAAATGGAGTTTGGCACATAAGATGTCATCACCTTTCTTTTGCTCCATTGTGATTGTGAAGATAGCATGTGAACGACTAGGCAAAACATATGAACCACACAGTTAACATACTATAAATTAATTTTTCACCGATATAAATTTCGTGCATATTCAAAATATGGGGAGGAAGGTGTTGGGAGAAATGAAAGGAAACATATTTCTTACAAAGGAAATATGGGGTGAAATGGAGAAGTGTATGAGGCAATTAAACACAAGAAAAAATGCTTTAGATCTTTGGATAAAAATCTCACTGATGAGAACTTGCAAAAGTTTAGATTAGCAAGAAAGAATGCAAAGAAAATAGTGTAGGAAGTTAGAGACAAGCTTTTCGTCAATTTGATAAAATTCATGGGAGCAAGGATGGTAAAAAAGGTATATACAAACTTGTAAAAATGAGGGATAGGAATAAAGATCTCACCCAAGTTAAATGCATCAAGGATGAACATAAAAAACTTTTGCTAAGAGATGAAGATGTAAATGGAAGATGGATGAACTACTTTAATAAACTTTTTAATGGGGATGACGATAAAAGTGATGTGGACTTGGAAGACGCTTATGATAATCTGAATAGAAGATTTGTGCGTAGAATTAATACACATGAAGTTGAGGAGGCTTTAAATAAGATGGAGAATAATAAAGTTTTGGGACCGATGACGTCCCTATTGAATTGTGGAGAGGCCTGAGAGATGTGACAATAAAATGGCTAACCAATATTTTCAATAAGATTCTTCATACAAATAGAGGGCTGATGTTTGGAGGAAAAGTATTTTTGTGTCCATTTACAAAAATAAAGGAGACATCCAGAATTGTTCTACCTATAGAGGTGTGAAGCTTATGAGTCATACTATGAAGTTGTAGGAGAGAGTTATTGAACATCGCTTGAGGAGAGAGACCAAGGTTTCTTTAAATCAATTTGAATTTATGTCAGGAAGATGTACCATTAAAATCATTTTCTTGATGCAACAATTAATGAAAAGGTATCGAGAAAAGAAGAAAAACTTATATATGGTGTTCATAAATCTTGAGAAAGCATATGGTAAGGTCCCAAGAAAAGTTTTATGGTGGACTCTTGAGAAGAAAAAAGTATCATTAAATTATGTAAATACAATTAAGGATATGTATAATGGGACTATCATGTGTGTGAAAGCTTATAATGGAACATTAAGTTATTTTTCTATCACGGTAGGTGTACACCAAAGTTCGATTCTTAGTCCTTATCTCTTTGCATTAGTGAAGATATTCAAGAGGAAGTGTTATGGCATATGTTTTTTGCATATGATATTGTGCTTACTGATGAGACCAAAGACGATGTTAATAGGAAACTTGAATTGTGGACAAGCACTTTAGAGTCTAAAGGACTCATGTTAAACTGGAACAAGACTGAGTATATAAAATGTGAGTTTTCACTGGTAAGAAATGATGATCAAGACCGCGTCCATCTAATTAGTCAAGAGGTATCCAAGAAAGATGTTTTTAGATACCTGAGATCAATTTTTCAAAAAGGTGACGAGATTGATGAGAATGTAAATCATAGAATCAGAGTAAGGTGAATAAAATGACGAAATGCATCTGGATTGTTGTGTGACCACAAAATTTCCTTAAGCTAAAATGAAAATTTTTTGTAGAACAACTGTGAGCCTGTAATGTTATATGGAGCTGAATGTTGGACAGCACATAGGCAACATGAGTATAAAATAGGGATAACATAAATGAGGATGTTAAGGTGGATGTGTAGTTATACAAAAATAGATAAGATAAGAAATAAATATATTCGATGAAAGGTAGCAATAGTACCGATAAGTGAAAACATGAGAAAATATAGATTGAGGTAGTTTGAGCACGTAATGAGACGGTCCTTGGATGCTTCCGTAAGAATAAACGTTTGTTATCAAGAGCTTGACACAAAAAGATGTAGAGGTAAATCGAAACTTACCTGGAAAAGGTAGTTAAGCAAGACTTAATGGAATGAGATATAGATTAGTGGACGATGTGTTTTAGGACGAAATGGAGAAAAATTATAAACTTTGTAGAGGACTAGACTCGTTGTTATCTCTATGTTTCAGATGGTTCCTTTTTAGTTCTTTTCTTCTTCATCTCCCCCTCCTTCTTTACTTTTACTTTTTTTTCAACCCTCTCGTATCTATCATTCGGTTCATCTATCATCGATCCCAATTAATTTAGGTTAAAGGTGTTATTGATGGTATGGTGATGTTGATAAATTTCATGCGGATTCTTATTATTGTCAAAGCAAAAAATCTAGAAACATTGTTATGGCATTTTACCTTGATTGACTGTTCATGTTTGTACTCCCAGTGGCACGTGACAATGAACCACTTGAGAGATAAGATGCCATTTCTTCTTTTGTCTTAACATCAGCCTCGGTTACCCCGGCAAGTGTTATTCCTCCATTCACATTTTCTCTGATTTGTATGGGAACTCTGGCAGGCGCAGCAACCTTTGCCATCGCCTCTCCTTTAGAAGAATTGGGATCAAGCAAATCAAAAACCTCTTCCTTGAATATCTGTCAATTTTTAGCAAATCAAGCTTTAAAAGTTCGGAGAAATTATCTTCATCAACCAACATAGCATTGTTTACCTCAATAAATGATACTCTAATCAAGAATTCCGTGGAGTCATTTGTAGCCTTAACTTTGTTGAATATGGTCTCCAATACCTTGGGTATAATTCCATCACTACTTCCGTCTCCGTTATAATTGGTGCCCATGGTGTATGTTTTCCCAGAGCCCGTCTTACAAAATGCGAAAGCAATAAAAAAAAACTCAATCACAATTGCAGGGTATAGAGAACAATGGACTAGTTTCCCAAATGAAATCTTCATGATCACGAGTGCAACATAACCAACAACATTAGAAATTATACCTGACCGTAAGCAAGAACTGTAGCATTATAACCATGGAAGAGAGCATCAACAAGAGGCGCCACACAATCATCGTATATTGCAGAGGAAGGCGGCCCCGTGCTACCGTATACATTATCAAATGTAAAAGAATGTGATCCTATTTGTACCTACCGAACACACCAACATCAATTTCATAGGTTTTACCATACAAAGAAGACTAAAGTTCAAAATTGCTAAATAAACCACATCGCAGAACATCAAAGATGAAATTCAGAAAAATAATTTGGCACCTGAGGTTCGCCGGGGACAACGGAAATACAATCCGTGCAGCCGAGAAGAAGCTCCGACGTAATCAATGGACGAATATTCACCGCGACTCGCACGCATTCGGATTCCATCTCTGCCTAATTCAACCCGTTTTGGAAAACCTAGAATCGTGATTGAGCGCGGAAATCAATACCGTGATCAATGTGAAAAAAACTCGAAGCGTCGAAACTGGTGAAATTCTGACGCGATCAAGCAGAAAGAGATTTCGAGTGTGAGGCTGAAGAGTGTGAGAGGGAAGAGAAGGAGAATCAACAGAAGAGAGGGGATTTTCTGCGTCGTCGTTGGAGAAGAAGGAATAGAACAGAACGGAATGAAAGGATTTACGTTTCGTTATGGATATTTTTTTTTTTGAATCAGGACGTGTTGGGTTTGCATTAAACGGAAATGGAGAAAAAGGCGCTCGCTCGGGTCGAATTCAAATACGGAATGTAATCACGCGCGCATCACGTGAACGCAAGCTAACGGTCTAGTAGTCTATGTCGGCTGAGTGAAATTTGTGGATACAGAAAAAGCCAACAAAAATTCGGTAATAAAGAATGAGCATGGCTGGGATCCCAACCTGTGACTATCTTTTGGAATCCATTCTAATTTTAACGGTAAAAAATTAAATTTTTCACGTTTGGATTTGAGTTTTCTTCAGTAATTAAAAGTGGGGACGCCGCTCCCGCCCCCGTCCCGTAATAAATATTAAAAAAATAAAAAATATATATTATTTTCTAATTTTTTTAATTGAATTGATTGATTTTGTTTTGTAATTTTAAATTATGATCTTATATTTTAAATGTAGATTTGTTATTATCATTTTTTTATTACGTAATTAATTTTTTTGTCCGATTTTCAATAAAAAAATTATATCATTTTTTTATTTTAATCAAATAGCAGAGACGGGGCAGGGCGAGGGAAATCCGGCCCCCAGTGAGGACGGGGATGGGGATGGGTTTTAAAACCCGTCGGGGATCTGGGGCAGGGGCGGGGAGCGGATTTGGGGGTGAGGGCGAGGACGGGGAATGCAATACCCGTCCCCGTCCCGTCCCGTCCCGTTGTCATGCCTAATAAAGAGCTGGATTTCTTCCTACACCAGCCAAACTTTCCATACACCATTCATATTTTTTTGATTCCAAAAGTACCCTTCCTTGTCTTCTTGTTTCTTGTTCATTTACGCTTCTTCTTCATTTTTGATTTTTCTTCATTTTTTTTCTCATCTTCTCTGTTTGGTAGCTGCATTGTGTTTCGCTTCTTTGTTGTTGTCGTCGCGGTGGAGTTGCAGTGGTGGAAGAGGTAAGTTTTTTGTTTTTTTAACACTCATCCGTACGAAGCATACAGATTGTCATGCTTCATACAAATTGGCAATTCGTATGCTTCATACGGATTGCCAATCTATAACTATACGGATTGTCAATTCGTATATGTTTAACACAGGAAAAAAATTATAGAAAAATGAAACAGAGAAACTCACGACGTTGGTGACGAAAATTTTATGAAATCAATGACGAACGACAAAGCAATCCTTGTTGAGATTAACGACGACCCTGGATGCACAAACAAAACAGGATGATGAACCAAAGAAGGAGAATGGTGCGAGAACGGTGGGAGGCTAGAAGAAGAATAAGATGAATGGTGTGTTCATACTTAACCTTTTTACTAAAGGATATTTTTGAAAATTTACTATGTAATGTTGGGTGTATAAAAATATTAGCTTGTGTAGGAAGAAATTTCCAATAATGAATTGGTTTTTATCCAAAGCGGAAACCAACTTTTTCTTTTATATATAAACATATATGAGAAGTGTCAACGACATATTTATTTTATATTGATTTATATTTGAACACAATTAATTGGTATAAATGAAATACATTACTTCAATTATTTAGAAAATTAACAATTCAAAATAAAAAAGTAACATTATTTTAAATCTATTATATTTGAATTAGTATTTTCTCCATCATAATTATTATGAAAAAAATGTTTACAATAATTAGTCTTGACTAATTTATTTTCAAAAATATATGTATAGTTAAAAAAAATGCATCACACCTAAAATCAGGTCAAAATTTAACAGTTTAAATTGGAGGGCAGTAAGATCTTTTAATGGGTTCCGGATTTCTTATCTTTTCATGTTCTTGTAGATGTTTGTTCGACTAGCTTCCCTTGTGGTTTCCAAATAAATCTCTTTCTTCTAGGGCTTAGGCCCCCATTGATCAACAAAAATAATATTGTAATGCATATCAAACGCACCTTCAGTAAGTATCAAACATACCCACACGTTTAACATAATATCCCCAAAGTCGAGTAATTAGATTACGCCGCATGGAGATTAACTCATCAACATTCAACAATCCAGCACACAAAGCACGTTTCTGACCATTTCTTTTTCATGCATATGGACAACTTCTCAACCATATGCTCCAAGTGCCATATTATCCACTCAATCTTTTAAAGAAATTGATATTTTATACAGGATAAAATATATTTTTAGTTCTTATAGAATAAATATTCAGTTTCAGTCTTTTGTTTTTATTTTGTAGTTTTTATTCTTAAAATATGCTACATCTAATACAGGACACTAATTCTATTAATTTATAGTATTGATGTGGCGAATAAAATTGGTCTCCGTTAGCGTTATTGTACACCTATAATTTAGGTGATATGATAGTCATCTTTTTTTTTTAGAACTTTATAATTTCTTGCTGATCTTAAACTAGGAATTTGGTTTCTCAATTGGTAAAAAAAAACAATATGAATTTGGTTTCTCATGCGTTGTATTTGTTTCAAAAATTAAGTTTTTTAAGAAATAACATTTGTTAGTCAGGTCCCATAAAATTGTTTCCAAGGAAGGTAAGAATTTAAATTTTTTAATTAAAAAAATTACCACAATCAAAATATCACGTTATTGTTATTATATTATTTAATTAGTATAATAAATAATTAAAATACTTGGTAAAAATACTGCATAACTCGTTAATTTTTAAGAATCTTTATAATAAATTATTTTTAGAAGAATATAAACAGTTTTTCTATAAAAGCTTGGAATAAAAATCTCCTAAATAATGTACCGAAATTGGAATGTTTAATGTTTTAGTAAATTACAACGTATTAAATTTATACTAGCTTTTAGAAGAATATAAACAATTTTTGGGTTTAGAAATAAAAGACGCAATTTTCAATATCTTGAGCATTAATAACTATTTAAATTTAAATTTCAAATATTTTAGACATTGATTAACTATTAAATTTAAATTTCAAACATTGTTAATTAAATTTATAAAATAAAGTCTTACTTTCATAATTTGAGTGATTCTTTTTTATCTGACCATTTTTTTTGTCTCCCTGACATTAATATTTTATATCATTTTTTTACTTAAATATATTTTCAGTACTTTAAATTTGGATAATTATTTTTTTGTCCTTCAAAAAAATTGTTTTTATTAATCGTTCAATATTTAAAAAAATACTTTTAGTTCTTCTCATTCCTCATTCTTTGTGTTAATGCTATTGTAATTTGTGATGATATGTCACTATGAAAAATATTTTATTAATTTAATTTCTTTAAAAATAATTTGTGATAATTTAAAACAGTTAAAGTATGTAAAAAAAATTGCAACAATTTTACATCTATCTTATTATTTTCTTCTTTAAAACCAATAGAATATGTAAAAAAGATCATCAAACCATACAAGTCAAATATTTTGATGATTTAAAATTATCATAAATCATTTTTCAAATAAAAATTTGACAAATGGTTATAAATTGTGAAATCATGAATATATTGAATCAAGAGGAAAAGTAATTTTTCAAAAATTTGAGTGACAAAAATATATTTTTTAAGGACTAAAAAATAATTATTTAAATTTAAATGATTTCACACTTTCCATTTTTTTTTTTGTTTTTTCTTCTTCCTCCCATTATCACCCTATCCACTCCTTCAAACTCAAGCTATTAATTTCTTTTTCTATCTTTGGTGATTTTTTTTTTCTCATTCCTTGACTCTTTTGTTTTGTTGTCTATAACTTGGAAAATGAAAATGAATTTTTTTTATGGTAACCCTATTGCATGACATGATACTGACATATTGATATTGATGTGATAAATGATATAACAGTTTTACACGAATGTTAATATAACATGAATCTAGTCTTCTTCCTAACAATTGATCTCCTTGTAGTCTGTTGATGGCAGACCTTCTAGATTATCTCTCAAGGGGGAAAGGGATAATGTGTGGACATTTTCTCACTATCAAGAGATGACCTTGTCTCAGTCTCTGTGACTGTCCTATCTCTTTAGAGAGGGTTAAGTGTAGTATATATATGGATTTCTAGAAAACCTAACCCTTAGGTGTTAACGAACTCTAGGTTTCTTGGACTCTTTTTACACACTAATCCCTACTGGGCTTTAGTGAAAGAGCAAAAACTCAACAATCTCCCACTTGCTCTTGAGTACAAACTTGATCCTAAAGCCCAAGACCATGTAACTCACTAGTCATCATCAACTGAAATTTCTCATCCCTTATCTTGAGCTAGCCTGGGGATCTACCAACTGTTATTAATGAAGGCTCCTGATAATCAACAAATGATTATCTAATTCGGTGCTATTCCACTAAAAGCCCAAACTTGAACTCCAAGATTAATAACATATATAACATGTATATGCATCACCCCTTTGGAGAAAGTCTATAATTGATTGATAAGTTTTTTGTTACCCAATCAATTATTTATTCCCTTGACTATGATAGTTTCTCTAATGGATTACATGCACTGGCCAGTGTCTTCAATATCTAAGTACCGAAACATATCAAGGGGACATTTCCTACAAATTTCATATTGTTTATCTCATAAATATCGATAATCAAATAATCTCACTCCTAAAATACCGAGTTATTGGTCGTCAATAGATCGCACCTCACCCGTTGGTAAATCAAAGAATGAAAACTATTTGATTACCTATTTAAAATAAACTCAGAATTAAGAGCAATCTTATAACTATAGTTATCTGGAGATTTGATACCTTATGACAGAAAACACCCTTAATCAAATCTCTTCTTGATCCTTTCAATGTGAATGTTAATTCACACCAATATTTTACAATGATTTGGACAAAACTATTTCATAAAATATTGCAGCCTAAATAAAGTGCCCAACTTTATTTAATAGTTGTGAATCTGTTCATCAATTATAAGAACCTATGATCATGTCCTCCATGAACGTATCCATATGATCATATACTACACAATTGATCCGGACCTTAGTGTTTGTAAATAGTGTGCAAAATAAATGAATAATACCTCATTTAAAACTTTCAGAAAAAAAAATACAATGTCATAGTGTCTTGCACAAAAGGCACAAAAATAACAAAATAAAAAACAAGCTCTTAAAGCTATAGCAAATTCGGAATCCTCCTAAGACCCATAGATGTAATGTGCCTCTTGAACACGCGTTCAGGCAAACTCTTTGTAAAAGGGTCAACAAGGTTTTCTTCCGATGCTATCTTGGTTACCACTGTGTCTCCTCTTTCAATGATGTCTCGGATCAAGTGGTACTTCCTCTCTATGTGTTTTTTTCCTTTTGTGACACCGTGGTTCCTTGGATTGTGCTACTGTCCCACTATTATCACAATGAGGTGTGATAGGACGGCTAGCATCTGGTATCACCTGAAGATCCATAAAGAACTTCTTCAACCATGCGGCTTCCTTTGCAGCTTTTGATGCTGCAACATACTCAGCCTCAGTGGTAAAGTCAGCCACACATGACTGTTTGATACTTCTCCGACAGATGGTCCCACCATTAAGCGTGAACACATAGCCTGAAGTTGATTTTCTTGAGTCAATGTCTCCTTGGAAATCTGAGTCTATGTAACCAACGGTTTCAAGACTCCCACTTGAATAGACAACATATAATCTTTCATTCTTTGAAGATACTTAAGTATATGTTTAACTGCTATCCAGTGTTCCTTTCCAGGATTAGATTGGTACCGGCTTACTACTCCCACTGCATAGCAGATATCTGATCTGGTGCACAACATAGCATACATAAGGCAACCTACTGATGAAGCGTAAGGTATCCTACTCATGCGTTCTCTCTGTTCAGGAGTTTTAGGAGAATGCTCCTTGGAGAGATGAATCTCATGCCTGAAGGGTAAAATTCCCCTCTTGGAATTCTCCATGCTGAACCTGACAAGTATTTTGTCGATGTAATTAGCCTGGGATAATGCCAATACCCTATTCTTCCAGTCTCGTAAAAGTTTAATACCAAGAATGTAATTGGCTTCTCCTAGGTCCTTTGTATCAAAATGCTTGCTCAGCCAGGTCTTTATGCCTGAGAATACCTCTGTGTCATTACCAATAAGGATATATCATCTACATAAAGCACCAGAAAAGATATTGTTTCCCCTTGGATCATTTTGTACACACACAACTCATCAGGACTTTTCTCAAAACCATGAGACTTAATGGCTTGATCAAACCTGATGTTCCATGATTTGGATGCTTGCTTAGGTCCATAAATGAACCTTTGCAACTTGCATACCATGTTTTCTTGCCCTTTGGCTATGAACCCTTTTGGTTGCTGCATATAGATATCCTCTTCCAAATTTCCATTTAGAAAAGTTGTTTTGACATCCATTTGCCAAATCTCATAATAAAAAGTATTGCTGCAACAGCTAAGAGAATCCGGATGGACTTGAGCATAGCAACCGACGAAAAGGTTTCTTCATAACCCACACCTTCTATTTGGGTGTACCCTTTCGCCACCAATCTAGCTTTGAAGGTCTCAACCTTCCCGTCTGATCCTCTCTTTCTCTTGTAGATCAACTTACACCCAATGGGTCTTACCCCTTTTGGTGCATCTACAAGAGACCAAACTAAGTTGGAATACAAAGAATTCATTTCACGATTCATAGCCTCAATCCATTCCTAAGCATCAACATTTCCTAGTGCCTCGTCATAACTCGTGGGATCATCATCTTCTTCAATGATGACATCCTGATATGATTTGCCCAACTAGAGAAACATTGCAAGTTTACGAATCAATCTACCACTACGACTTTGCCGCACTTGTTATTGTGCATCTACAGGACGATTTAAATTAGGTGGATTAACAATTTCTGGAGGAACCTAATTACGTGGGTTAACCAATTCTTGATTTTGTTTGTCCACAAGTGGTACTTGTATTTCTACAGGTTCCACTTGTTGAACAACATGTTGAACTTCTGGTTCTAAATCTGGTTCCTGTATGTGTTCAACTACAGGTATATTTTCCCCTCTTTGAACAACCCTAAGAACAAAAGTTGGAACCGCCTGAGGTTGAGGTGAAACTTGATCTAAGACTATCTCATCAAGAATAACCTTACTTCTTGGCTTATAATTTTCCATATAGTCTTCCTCTAAGAAAGTCGCGTGAGTGCTAACTGTGACCTTCTTTTCTTTCGTACTATATATAGAAATAGCATATTTCAACCAACCATACTCAAATTCATCCCTAGAACACTTAGCAAACATTCATCATGCCAAGCAGGAAAACTCATGCTTTTCCCTTAAACATCACTCTTATCAAATCATCCTCCCTTGTCAAAATAATCAGGCGATATTCACTATAATTCAGCAGAGGCTACATCTATGTATATAGGAACATCTCTACCCAAGGAGGCTACCTCTATATACTAGGAACATATCATGCCTGGATCTCATATATCTATCGGAGGCTTCATCTGTATATATAGGAACATCTCAATCAAGAGGCTACATCTATATAACAGGTACATCTCCTTCTAACGAGGCTACATCTGTGTATATAGGAACATCTCTATTCAAGAGGCTACATCTATATCACAGGCACATCTCATAATCTATCACAACACCCTTGCCTGAGGAGGCTACCTCTGTGTATATAGGAACATCTCCATTCGGGAGGCTACATCTATATCACAGGAACATCTCACAGCAGGTCTTACTCAATCTCAAGTCATCTATCCTACTACCATAGGATTCAATTCATTCATAGAATTCACATTCCAATCTCATATTCAAACAGGTATGTCATAAGTCCACTATACATAACCATACAT
>PYAF01000628.1:609547-640587 GCA_007407185.1 Glycine tomentella
CTAGAGCTATCGGGCTCACGTCCTACATAAGAACAAGCATATAACTCATCAAACACGGTTCTAGGCCGTTAGAACGAAAGGAACTATAATCCTTTCTGCATAACACACACTCAATCACTTCACAAGTGATTCTCAGACCCTCAAAAGGATCCTACTCAGCCTAACCAAGGCTACAGAGCCTCTCCCAAGACTCTGCTCAGGCTAACATAAGGTACGTCCTTGCTTTAGCCTTCTCAATACAACCAATTCAATTCCTAAACAACATCTATATCATCTCTTGAGCAACTTTATCAACTGCTCTAAGGTTCACAATAACCAAATAACCAGTCTTTTCTCTACTCCTACATAAACTCATAGTCGAAATCAATCTTCATCAATAATGATGACTCCAGGCTCTAACTTCCTCAGAACAACCCCCTGAACACATTTCCCTACAGGATCCTGGGCTAATTCTAGCCCCAGCTCATATGGGTCACTATTCATGAGAATCCCCAAACTCAAAATCAAACGGAGAAACTTGAGTTTCTTACCTCAAAGGTGACAAAGAAGACCCAAGGACAACCTCCTCGAGCTCTGGTGTCCTTTTCACGCAGTGGGTCTCAGCCACTCTCAAGTTCTCTAAGCTTTTCTTTGGAGATTCCAAAACTCACTCAAAAGGGGTTTTTCAAGAGAACACTTGAATGATTCAAGCTTTCAAAGTGTTTATCTCACAATCAAAGGCTAAAGGAAGGTATTTAAAGCAAGAAATAGGGCCCTAGCAAGCTTGGACCAGTTTCTAATGGAGGTTAGGGCTGGGGGAGGAAGAAGAAGCCTTTTATCCCCCTTTTTCGCGTCCAAAAAGAGCTATTATAAGGCTGTCCCGAAGATCTCGCGCGGATCGCACCGTGTCCCGCGCTGATCGCGCGAAATGGATGAAAGCATAACCCAGATTCAACCTCCCACGCTGATCGCGCCATATCTCACGCGGATCGCGCCATATATTCGATCTTCCCGCGCGGTCAGCGCCACACCCACGCGAACAGCGCCACTACTCGAACCATCCACGCGGTTAGCGCCGTACCCACGCTGATCGCGTGAGATGGCCGAAGGCATAGCTCTGATCCAGGCCTCCCGCGCGAATCGCGCCACACCCCACACGGATCGCGCGAGATGGCCGCATCTGCCTCTAAACTCTTATCTCAAGTTTCTCTTGGAACCCAAAGCATGGTTATTATCCCTAATCACTAGGCTTAATCCCATGCTTAAAAATTCAAGGTATTACAGTGTCCCTGGAGAAGATAATTGTGAAACTATCCCATCTTTGGTCAGGTAAGACCTGAACTCTCCAGATAGATATTCACCCCCTCGGTCAGACCGAAGAGTCTTAATTTGAACACCAAGATGTTTTTCCTGCCTCAGCCTTCAACTCTTGGAATTTTACAAAAGCTTCAGACTTGTGACGCATCAGGTACACATGTCTAAATCTAGAGTAATCATCAGTAAATGTGATGAAATACTAATACCTCATCTGGCCTGGACATTTATTGGTCCACATACATAAGTATGTACCAATTCCAGCTGAAGTGTGGCACGATTTCCCTTGGCCTTAAAAGATCTCTTAGTCATTTTACCCTCTAAACAAGATTCACAAACTGGTATCGGTTCAAAGTTCAGGGATTTTAAAATCCCACTATTGACAAAACCTTGTATCCTATTAGAGTTAATATGACCCAATCTCAAATGCCAAAGATAAGTTTCATTGGAAACTTTTCTTTTCTTTGATGAATGAACATGTCCAAGATCCCCTAATTCAACATGATTAATTTCATAGGGCACATGACTAAGGAAATAAAGATCATTAATCATTTCATCGGAACAAATAAAAGAAGATTAACTTCTTATTGAAACTGAAGAATTAAACTGAATTGTCAAACCATGTTTAATCAAACAACTAATAGAAATTAAATTCCTCTGAAAATCTGGAATAAATAAACAATCTTGTAAAACCAAAGTTCTGCAATTATCAAAAGATAAAATAACTTGTCCCACTGCTAGTGCAGACACAAGTTCCCCATTTCCAAGCTTCAAAACTCTTTGTCCTTCACTTAAAGGTAAGTTATGTTTGAACCACTGCAAAGAGTAGCAAACAAGGTTAGTGGCTCCTAAATCAATGATTCATTTATCATTGCAATTCTCCACTAAACAAGCTTCAATCACATGTAAATTACACATACCTGGTTGATTCGTACGTGGACAATTTTTCTTCCAATGCCCTTTTTTTCCGCACAAGCACTTGCTTTTTGGCTGCTTCATTGCAACTGGTTTGACAACTGAAATAACTGATTTCTTCTTTTTGTTCTTGTTTCTTCCCTTAGGTTTCCCCTTAGGTTTCACAGAACTCTCACTAGCAAAAAATGCACTTCTCTGCTTGACCAGAAACTATTCAATACTCTCAAGCTCGTGCATCAGCTGAGTAAAGTCAAGATTCATCTTATTCATATTATAATTCATCTTGAACTGATTAAAGTATTCAGGCAGTGATTACAAGAGAAGGTTAACTTTTACTTCTTGTTCAAATCTAACCTCATGGTCTTCAACCTTTTTGAAGTTTGTTATCATTGCCAGACAATGATCCCGCACACTCCCTCCAGACATAACTGTCTTGGTGACTGCATTCAGCGCATTCTACCTAGCAGAGCTACTAGACGTAGCAAACATACCATCAAGAGTCTGGAGCATCATTGCTCCACTCTCAATCATGCTCACTTGCTCCTGAAGGTGACTAGCGAGACTGACTTAAATATAGCAGCGAACTGCCACATTTGCCTGCTCCCATCTTTCCTTCTCTTGCTAAAAACTTGTCTTTGTTGCCTCAGGCACATCCTCAGCGGGCTACGCTGACATAGGGTTAGTCAGAACAAAATTGAGCTTTTCATATTGAAGAACAATATCTAAATTGGTTTTCCATTGTTTGTAGTCTGTACCATCCATAGGTTTTTGGCTCAAGATAGTAGCTAAAGGATTGATGAAGACATTTTTTTTGCAAAAACAAGCACACTAATTACAAATAAAAATAACAACAAACGAATATAGCGCTAGTAGATTCTAATAACTACTACTCGTTTATAGTTCAACAATCCATCAGTTATCTTTACAAGGTTTACGATGGACAAGATACTTGTAAAACTAATATTGTTATTTTGGGCCTTTAGTTCCATTGCCAGAGCCTCGATGGGAGGGTTAACAACTTTACCAAAGTTGAATGTATTTAACCATTGTTTACTTTCAAAATTATCTTTAGTGTCTAAGTGTTGCCGACGATGGGTCGTACAAAACTTTACTAAAATTTTGAAAATATTAAGGTTTAATCTAGCGAAATCCGATTATCCTTATCCGATAGGGCTTCAGCAAAAACCATTTCACTAATAAACCCACAATCGGAGCCCGTAGGTTTTAAATTAATTACTTAATTAAAAACCTTCACCCATTCAATATTCTAAAATTTAGAATTTCCAATTTTCAAGAATTATTTAAATTCGAGTATTCTTTGTTTGATTTCAAAGACTATGTAAGTTATCGCAAGCTGATGAACGTGCAAGCTTAGCTTATCGGAATTTTAAAATCATTAAGGTCCTAAAATCCGGTCATGATAGGCAGCGTGAGCTTCATACAATCATGATAGATAATTGTGGTATGCAGCATGTGTTAACACATGACCATTTTAGAAGACCCACAAATTACTCACAATGTAAACAGTTCTCTTAGGAAATAATCTGGATTATTTGTCTTGATTTGAATTATTCAAAATCAATTAATTCAATTATTAATCTAGATTTTTTTAACAAAAATTATGATAATTTTAATTAATATTTGAAAATAATTTTGAATCAAAATAATCCTATAATAACTATCATACTAGTCATAGAATGACAAAATAGCTATTATGCTCATGTAATTTTCAAGTTATGCAACAATGTGACACCACTTATTTTATATGACATGTTATCACTATAAGAATGTTATCATATCATATAATTCATCCAAACATAAAAATAAACCAATTATAAATTAGACTTTAATCCATGGTTTCCTAAAGAAAAGAAAATAAATAAATAAATAAAGTTACAAATGAGAACTGAAATCTCTTCATCCCATATTCTTCTTCCCTTCAGTCCATAGATTCTGTTTCAAGCCCCTTTATGGTAGTCATGGGCCCAATGTCCCAAAAAATCAAACGTTGGCAAGAAATCCTTAGTCAACTTTCAGGAACCGTAGCCGTTACGTCCATTGTGTCGTCACTCGAACTCATCTCAGGACGAAACTCTAGGGGAAGGACAATCCTTCTTTTTGCATCTTCTTGATCTTCTTTTATTACAACTTTTGTATAATATCCAAAAAAAAATACAAAAATAAAAAAAATCAAGGAGGAAACCTAATCATATGGGATTAGCCTCCTTGTTACAACCCAAGAAAATACATTCAATCTCTACCATGGATTAAAGTTGAAAACCAAATAAAGCATAGATTTTTATGAAAAGAATTATAAAGATAAACATACAATACATATGATCAACAAATATAGAATCCTAAGTGTCATATTTTACGAAGCAACTAATTACATGAATAGTGAAACTAGATTCACATACCAATGTACAGCGAGGCTCTGATACCAATTGTAGGAACTATTGGATTTATGCAGAAGTGATTTAAGAACCTAGTATATTGGTATGCTTGTCGAATCATCATTGTTTCATAAACATACAAGGAATATTATCTTTCGGAGTACTAATCTTTGATGATCTCTCACACCTTAGAAATCTTGCGTCACTGCACAATTGATCTCCTTGTAGTCTGTTGATGGCAAACCTTCTAGACTATCTCAAAAGGGGGAAAGGGATAGTGTGTGGACACTTTCTCACTATCAGGAGATGACATTGCCTCAGCCTCTATTGCTGTCTTGTCTATTTAGAGAGGGTTAAGTGTAGTATATATATGGGTTTCTAGAAAACCTAATCCTTAAGTGTTAACGGACTCTAGGTTTCTTGGACTCTTTTTATACACTAGATCCTGTTGGGCTTTAGTGAAAGAGCAAAAATCCAACAATATATTCAATAATGATATATTTTTATTACATACAAAATATTACATGTGAATTGAAGTTTAATCTTTTGGTGAAAATTGAAATTTGAGAATTGAAAGAGTTTTAGAGAATTTAAGAAAAGGAAGTTGAAGCATCATTACCAAAAATATTTTTTTACATTAGAAGTATGTATTTTGGGTCCATCTTCAATCACGGGCTTAAGATTTTTGACCTCGTAACTCTTATGATCACCTTGATTGTCAATCTAAATCTTGGTCACTATTATTATGTGAGCATATTATCAATACTATGTCAACATATATGTTGAATTATCAAGTCATCTGTCACGTTAGAACGTCAATGTTATATTAATTATGTTTGACAAGTCATTTTGATTAACTTTTAATTTTCTTTATTAGTTGAAATGTTTGTTTTATTTTTTTAATAAACAAACTTTTTTAATAGTTAAAAAATATTAGCTTCTAACTTTTAAATTTTTTATATTTTATTTTCTACTTATCATAAAATATTCATTAAATTTAATTATTATAATTTTAAAATAAAACATGATTTTATTATTATTTTTTGTTAAATTGTTTAATTTAACAATGACACTATTTATTTTATTACATTAACATTATACATCATGATATTGATAATGATAGATGATAGATTTATTCTATTTCATTATTGTTATTATATTTTAAATTTTTATATTATAATATTTATTTTAACTATTATACTATTAATAATATTTAATTTGTTATTTCAACATTATACTTTACAAATTTAACAGTGATAAATATTATATTTATTTTATTTTTCTATTATTTTTTGAATAATTTTAAATTAAACAATTTGTTTTAACTATTAACATAATAAAACTACAAATGTAAAATGTTTAGTTAGGTGTATGTTTTTTTGAATTTATTTTAAATATGATTAAAAATATTTTAAGATATAATATAAGATTAAGAATTTTGAGCTACTAACTAATTCTTCATATAATTTTATTAAATATAAACCATCACTTAGATATAATGTTAACGATTTTTGTTAAAAAATAATGACAAACTAAGTAAGTAAAAATTGAAAAAACGAGACAACCAAATGTACAATATGTTTTTTAGGAATTAAAATTGTACAATCCTAAAACTACAAGGCCAAAAGTGGATTAAGTGAATTTAAGAAGAAAAAAATCTTTGGAGAAACCAGTCTCATCTCTATCTCTCTTCTTTTTGAGAAAACCATTCTCAAATATTTGGAAAAATCCAAAAAAACAAAAAATAACAAAATCTAATATAAAATTTAGAGTAAATTATACTTGTATTTCCGTGTTTTCTTAAATTTCATGTGATTCTCTTTCCTTTTTGTATCCTACAAAAAAATCTTTTAATTGTTTAGGCTCATATTATACATAGACTTTCTCACTGTTTAATAATTTAACATAAATTAAACATATTATGGTCACATGACTTTTGATAAAATTATATAATTAACATATTCCCATCTTCTTTATTTCAATATGAAAATATGTTAAGACTCTTATTTTTTTTTATTTTTTAATAATTGGTTGTGAACCTAACTTTTTATTGAAATTAAAATTACTTTATTTATACGCAATATTAACAACATTCTTTATTCTTCTTTAATTTTTTAGTTGCATACACGTCATTCTCATGGAATTTTCTATTAACATTCAAATGTTAATTCACAAAATTCATTTATATATTCATTCATTCATAGCTTCATTCACATGTTTCAAAATTGGGTTTTATCCATGTGTAAGGGCAATTTAGTCTACAACTTAATAATAATAAAAAAATAAAGCAGACGCACATGTGTAAGTTTCTATTAGGATATAAGGGCTACCTTCTAGGCGCCACATAAATCCACAACAATCTGTAATTCCCGGGTTACCAGCATACATTAATCCGAAACACAGCGTTTTGATTGGACCACGAACCAGAAGCCCGTTAATCGCCGCATTATAAGAACAAAACGTACATACCCAAGCCAACCGTGTTTGCCTTTTCTACGGCCTCGTCCTTCTTCAACCTACGAGTTGCATTCAACAACCCTTCCACGAATTTCTTTTCTCTCGACGAGGGTAAACTCGTAATGTTCGTTTCGATTTTTTGGAAAAGCGCCTGCAGTTCTTCCCGAGCGAAATTTTCTTTTCTTCCACGAACCTTGGATTCATTTCAGTAGCATCTTTCAAGTTCGTAGATCACGAATTTCACTCAATTGCGTGTTGTTTTCCTCTTTTCCTTTTTTTGAAGAGGCGTGAGCATGTTGAATTAAGTGCTGTTTTCTACTTGTTAAAAACTCCGATGGTTTTATTGTAATTTTGACACGAATCTTTAGGGTTCTGTTTCTTGTTTTTTGCTGATTCTGAAGTTAATTTTTTCTCAATTTAGCCCTGAGCTTAGTTCAGCTGCTGAGAATTTGTCAATAGATCAGGATTGCAGTGAATTGTTGAGTTTCTTTCTTTGCTACTTGCTAATGTTCTTGTTTGCTTTTTTGCAGGGTTTATATTCCATTGAATTTAAAAACTTCTTATTTAGGTAATTCCATTATTGAGAAGCCGAGGCATTTGGTTGAAAGGGAGAACTGGTTTTCAACTGTGAGCTGATTGAATTACCTTGTACGGCAGTTTCAAGAATGGTCTGTCCGGGTTCAACGCAATTGTCTCATGACGTTAGGTTCAACAGTAATTCTGGATTCTGTAGTTTCCATCATGTGCGTGGTTTTTTTTAATTTTAATGTTTAGGTAAATTCGCTATTGTTTTACTCTTCAAATTAAAGAATGTTGAGTTTCATTTCCATGTCATTTGGCAGAACCGGATGGGGGTCGGTCGATTACATTTGGTCACCATAAATCTTTCACCATGTAGTTTGGTATGGCTTTTATGAAATAAAAATTATGCATAGTCTCTCCTCTCTCCCTTCCCTCTTTTATATATGTTTGATGGATGTATTTAATCCTTTTCTGCCTGAATTCCTCTTTGATACGGGTGCTCAACTGCTCGTGAGCCAGTAGGCTTAGTTTGGCCTGGTATTTTGATTGGATCAAATTTTTAGGCTAAATAAATAATGACAGAGTCGGACTGGACCCAAAAGGTGAAATGTGCAAATTCCGATATTATGTATGGCTAATGCATAAAATTTAGAAGTGGAAAAATGATACTTTTATAATTTATATTTTTCAATCAATGAGAATGTTTATGCATAAGATATGAAGTCTAGACATTCTGTAGTAAGCTTGGCCAACTTAGGGTGTGTTTGTATAGCCGTTTCTCCCACCTTCCAAGAACCTAAAAGTGACTGAAGAACTTTGTGGGATTTCCGTTCAATGGAATTTAAACATGTTTAAAAACACACTCTTAAAGAGTGACTTTATAGAGTGACAAAAAGATATTGATTTAATCTTTAAAACCCAATTCCAGCAAAAATTAGCTTTAAGACTGGTTGGGTTATTGGCCAGAATTGGGTCTTGAGCACCCCTACTCTTTTCATACAATTGCTTTCATATAATATTGGTTGATTGTGTTTATTTAATCTAAATCTTTGGAGATCTTTTACTTTTGAAAATAACAGAAGCAAGACTCTTCAGCACTCCATCTTTTAAGTAGACTACATGCCCCAATAAGGCATGTGCCTTCCAGATGTAATGTTTTCATTTGTCGGTCTGTCCTAATACCAGGTGGAGGGAGTGGAACTCCACTCATGAAATCTGCTGGTGTTATTTTAACAAGGTTGGTTTCTCTCTCTTTTCCTTGTTAATTAAGAAAGGTTTCCTTGATTTAGCGGAAATGCATGCTCATATCTATGTATGGCTTTTTCACCTTTTTCTTTTTGCTGTACAATTTATGTTTGTTAATTTTTTTATTTTTTTTTGAGAGGGTTTAGTTTGTTAACTTGTTTACCCTTGATATTTGCTTAATAATGTTACATGTATATACAATCAGGCTTATGCCATGAATATTTTCTGTACCTCTTCTAACTTTTATGTTAATGAATCAGCTTGTAGTTATGATTCAGAGGTATATAATTATATATCATATTGTGGTAAATCATTAAATGTTCTTTTATATCTTTCTCAATTTATTTTGACTCTGCTTTAAACTTCCTGCATGTTTTCAGTCATCTAGTGCCTAACACAGCTGCATGGTAACTCTGCCCCTCTTTGTTTTTTGTATCAATTTATTAGCTTGTTGACATATATTCTGGAGTAACTTCCATCTGTCAAATGATCTGTTTCTCTTTTAGTAGTGAATGTATAAATTGGCATTGACTGGACCTACCAAGACGTAAATTAATTAGTATATGAACTTGTAAAGTGATCTGCAAGATTATATGATGATATGCTTAATTTGTATTTCTGAAGGATCAGGATTGATTGGTGCTAATTTTGTACTATTCTTGTTGCTTCTCTCTCAATCTTTTATTTAATGCATAATCTCTATGGAAACATTATTTATTTTTTGATATTTATTCAGGTCATATGATGCTCTGCAAGGAAACCCTACTTTTCTTCAATTGATCCCAGCCATTGGTATCATTGCCTTTGCTGTTTGCGGTCTTGAGCCACTCCTTCGTTTCAGCAGGGTTTTGTTCCTTCAGGTAGTTGATTTTAATTATTCACATGTCCTAAATCTGACTGATTAATATAATTAATACCTTTTCTGTTTATGAAAACATATTTTCAGAGTACTGACAGTAGTTGGAAGAAAAGTAGTTCGCGATATATTATGACATCTTATTTTCAGCCATTGCTGTTGTGGACTGGGGCAATGCTTGTATGCAGGTTTGTTTCTAGGTCAATGTTAGACCCAAGAGTTTGAACACAAACTAGAAGATTTTATTGAAAGAATTCTGGGATTGAACTAGAATTTGCAGTACTGAACACTAACACAGGCCTAAACCCGAACAAGGAGCCTCCTCCTTCAAATAAACTTCAGCAATTTAACACACAATAGTCAGGAAACTATTGCATACAATTTAAGAAAAGCACACTTAACTGCCATACATCACATCATAACTGTCCTACAGTTGCTAAACAGTAAACATACAACTTCCATTCAACACATCATATAACTGTCCTATCAGCCAACAAGTATATCTCCTGAGAAGCCGTATTGGTGTTGATCATAGAATTATTTGTTTCAGGGCATTAGATCCACTAGTCCTACCATCTGAGTCCAGCCAGGTTGTGAAGCAGCGGCTGCTGAATTTTGTGAGATCTTTGTCGACAGTGATCTCATTTGCCTACTGTTTATCAAGGTATTGATATCTGGAAGATGCATGACCAGCAGAAATTGGAAATGCTTTTTAAAAATGGTTTTCTGTATTTTATTGTATGCTTCCCCCTACCCCCCTAATGCTGTAAGTTTATATTGCTCTTGCTTAGTAATTTATTATGGTTTCCTGCCATTACCAGTCATAAAGAGATCGTGTTTTTATTTTTTTTTTTCTCTTTTTTTTTTATTGCTATTTCCCACTATTAGGTGTATTGGGTCCTGGATTGTTGTGTTTAAATTATAATGTTATATGGTTGTATTTCTTGTTTACAGCTTAATTCAACAAGCACAAAAATTCTTTCTGGAGGGAAATGATTCCAGTGGTGCAAGAAATGTATGTTTCTGTTACATATTCATTTACTACTTTGTTCTTGTCATTTTTCAATTGCTGTGTCAATAACATTTTGCTGGCATAATACTGATGGACTAGTTATTTTTGTTGTCAGAGCATGTGAATGAAGCCTTTGATCTTTTTTAATATAATTTGAATTTAAAATTATATGTTTACCCTATTTTTTCAGTATATGGATTGAATGTTTTTTTAATCAAATCCTTCTTCATTTTCTGTTTGGATCTTTTTGTGAGGGAACCCAAAATTGATAATCTTTAGCAGCTTCTCATTTAGGAACAATTGACTGCAGATGGGCCTTGATTTTGCTGGGAAGGCAGTATATACTGCTGTATGGGTTGCTGCTGTGTCATTGTTCATGGAGTTGCTTGGTTTCTCCACACAGAAGTGGGTAACTGCTGGTGGTTTGGGCACAGTATTGCTCACTCTAGCAGGTCGTGAGGTACAGCATTGTTTCCTTCATACTGGCTACTATTATGGTTTGTATGGCTACTAGCTTTGTTTGTTGTGAATTCATCTTCAAATCAACTTAATCAAATTCTGTAAAAGTAAGACTTCTAGGTGTAGCCATATTCGATCAGTAATTTGTAATTTTGTATATAAAAAATAATTATTTAATACTCTTGTTTGGTGTTGCGATTATAAGTTCAAGTTTGTGATCAATTCAGATATTTACGAACTTTCTTTCGAGCATAATGATCCATGCAACTCGGCCATTTATTGTGAACGAGTGGATTCAAACGAAGATTGAAGGATATGAGGTTTCTGGCACAGTTGAGGTTTGTATCTCTACCTTAGAAGGAACTTTAATAGTATAAGTTTCATGCTGGTCCATTATATATATATATATATATATATATATATAATTTTTTTTATCTCCACAATCATGTGACTAATACAAGAATCATTACCAATGGCAGATTTTCTTTTTGCGCAACCAGTTCAATTATGTATTTAAATTTTGTTTTTTCTCCAGCATGTAGGCTGGTGGTCACCCACCATCATCAGAGGTGATGATCGCGAGGCAGTTCATATTCCTAACCACAAGTTTACTGTAAATGTTGTGAGAAATCTGAGCCAGAAATCTCATTGGCGTATCAAGAGTTACATTGCTATCAGTCACTTGGATGTTAACAAAATTAATGTGAGCAATTTGGTTCACATGCTTAAAAAAATGTTCTAGTTCTTTCTGATGTGTATTTTTCTGATTAGCATGTTTCTTCATGCAGAATATTGTAGCTGATATGCGCAAGGTTTTGTCTAAAAATCCTCAAGTAGAGCAGCAAAAGTTACACAGAAGGGTTTTTTTGGAGAATGTCAATCCTGAAAATCAGGCTCTTATGGTTAGTGTCTGTTCTATTGATTTGTTTATATTGCACAAGTCCTCAGCTTTTAGCTTGCAATTTTTGATGTTTTCTGTAGTGTCTTAAGAAGCATGATTCTTCAGAAGTTTCTTTTTTTAATTGTCCTTTCTCAATATACCATTCTCTTACTAATTATCTTCTTTGTTCCAGATATTAATATCTTGCTTTGTGAAAACTTCTCATTTTGAAGAGTACCTCTGTGTTAAGGTAATATGATATACACAGTAATTACAGTTGCTTGTGAAAACTTAGTTTCTGGATGTCAGCAAATCATTATTATAAGATCATTATTCATTATATTCATAATATTTTCTTTTTGTAACGTCATTTACATGTAAAAAAATAGGAGGCAATCCTTTTGGATCTTCTCAGAGTCGTCAGTCATCATCGAGCCAGGCTAGCCACTCCCATCCGCACTGTTCAGAAAATATACGGTGAGGCTGACTCAGAAAATATACCCTTTGGGGACACCATTTTCACTCGATCTAGTGCGGGAAATCGCCCATTCCTACTGATAGAACCACCATATAAAGTTAATGGTGAAGATAAAGCTAAGCCTTCAACACGTTCAACTCGTGCAAGTGAGGAAAAAGATTTCAAGATTGATGAAACCATGGCATCTGACACCAAAGAAGATGAGAACTTTGCAGCAACATTAACCTCCTCACCTGATGTAAATTCCAAGGATAAATCCAAGTCATTGTCAGCCCAGCCAAAAAAGGAAAATGCAGTAGATGCAGGAAAGGGACCTACAGTTCCTATATCTAATAATCTTGTTCAAAGTGCTGTGCCTGAAGCCTCTCCTTTTACTTCCCACGAGACCAATTCTCCAACTTCTTCACAGTCAAAACAAGATGAAGAGAAATCTTCTGTCCCTTTGTCATCAGTTAGGCCATCCTTGGAAGAGAACATTCTACTCGGGGTTGCCATAGAAGGCTCAAAACGTACTCTTCCAATTGAGGAAGAAAAGACTCCATCTCCTATGCCTGCAGAGTCACAAGAATTTGCTGTTCAACGGAATGGGGGTGGACCTCCTGCTAGCAAGGATAAGAAGGATGGCCAGTCTTCATTTCCAACTAGTAAACAGAATGACTAGATTAGTAGCTAAATTAAGCAGATTAGAAGTTGATATTTCAGTACATACCTTCGATAGAAGCTAAACAAAAATGATCCAGCTGTCTTTTTTATAAGTTGGAATTATGCATTGTATTCTTCCTAATTTGCCCATGTATGTATATAATTATCAATTCAAGGTTCACACTCGGGCAAATGCATACCTTTAAATAATTTTCTCGAATCTATTACTTCTTGGACGATTAAAAATCATTCAGTATACTCTTCTAATAAGTGTCTTTAGTAATATTAATAAAAAGAATTGTAGATATCATATTAATACATTTTCATATATAATTATTTTGTATTATATTTTTTCTTTTGGAATCCCACATCTATATTACTTATTTTTACTATTCTCATGTTTCCCAAATGAGGAATAAGAAATGTTAATGTACTTTCTTTCTAACTCTTTTTCTTTAAATAAACATGGGACCTACGGTCCAAAATGTTGGGTATGACTCATACTTTGTCTTCAGAAGATAAGTCGTTCGCAGACGAGGATAATCCACATTAGATAAATTAAAGTAAACACTGTGTTATTTTTTTTCCTTTATCGATTGTGTGATTGTTCGGGGTCTTTTTTTAACTCTCTTAATATAATAGGTCCAACAAACACAAAAGACTTCACAAAATATTTTTTTAACATGACCAATAATACATTGAAATTAAACACAACTCATCGAGTTCACCATTTCATTATATTGATACCCACTTACTCAATCAAATCATAAAATCTCTATAATTTCAATATTTTCCAAATAACAAATGCATACCAAAGTGTATATACACCAGCCAAAATCAAAAGATTTAACCATCAAGTCCATTTTTTTCATGATATTTGATATTACTCAATCATTTTAACTTTAGTCCCCTGTTTAGATGGTAGTAATAACACTCGTCTCTTGGAACGATATGAAATTATTACCAAGTTACATACATAGTTATCAAAGGATTCAAATGGAAAAATAACAATAGATTTAGTGGCAATATAACAAGTACTGAGAACTAAGACGAGTCCTGATACAACGGTAAAGTTGTGCCTTGATGAATTGTTGGTCATGGGTTCGAATCCGGAACAGTTTACTGAAATGCGTTGTTTCACTAATATACACATACATACATACATACATACATACATACATACATACATATATATATATATATAAAGACCCTCCCTCTCCTTTTTCTTTTATTCTTCCACCTTGTTGCTCCATTTTCTCAAAACTTATAAATTCCTTGCACCTATAGGCGCATGAGAAAGTGACTTGAGTTGGGAAGAAAAATTTCAATTTCCTTAAATATCCTCTACTTGAGCTCCTTGAGTTAAATCTTCAACCCATTGAGTTATTAAATGAGTATTTTTATGACATAGATTAGTCATGAGTTATGTATGAGGGGAGGGGTTGAAAAAACTAAATAATTGGATTATTGTGCTTTCCTCAAAACCCTAGACATGTTAAATTTGAAAATTTTGTCTAACCTCTTATTCTTTTTACTTTAAATGCTTAGATTTATGGCAAAGACAGTGGTTGATCCTCCTAACGACATTGAAAGACATTGCTTGTGTTCTTGTTGACTATGAGTAGCTAATTTACGTAGTGACATTTTTTAAAACTATTTTTAGGACAAACAAGTAAAATTTAAAATAAACTCTTTTGGTGATTATGATTTCTATGAGTACTTGAGAATGAAGTATAATAATTACTTTCTTAGTTGGAATTGATTCTTTGTGATCCTCAATGATTTGATGAGTATTCTAATATAGTTTGATAATGTATTTAAATGTGAAATTGGTTTGTCATTATGGATGTTATGATTGATTTCAAAGAGATAATGCAGCCTATGGGTTGAATATTTATAGTTTCTATTTTTCGTTTGCTATAATGAAGAGATAATGTAGCTTAATTTATCGTTTGTCATCACGAATAGATAATGTGATCTATGTGCACATAGTAATAAATGAACATTTATTTAAAGTTTATTAGTTCTCATGAAAGTGAATTTGTTTATTTTTGCTATTATTAAATGTCATTTCAATTCTTTTTGAATGAAAAACTTGTGTTATGTTTGTTTTCTTCTTCTTGTCCACTTTGTTTTTTATGTTTTTACTTAGTCCTCATGACTTATCCCTTTTTTTAATTTATCTCCTCATATGCATAAGTGATTGAGTAGTTCACTATTTGGGATTTGCCAACTTACCTGGGAAGTTTTTCATCTTTTGGTATTGCATATAATGGAGATTTGGGATTTGCCAACTTACCTGGGAAGTTTTTCATCTTTTGGTATTGCATATAATGGAGAGTATATTTTGGTGACTCTCGTATGATGTAGTTATAGAAATAAGGGTAGAAATAGAAAATGAGAAAATCCTTTTATTTGGAATTGTAGACGATCTTTCCATAGAAATATGTTAATGATGTAATTACGATGTTTTGAGACACCTTGATGATTAATATATAGGGATTATATTACTGCTAATTGATGTGTTAAATATTATATTAAGGCTGTTGTGATCTGTAGTCTTGGTATCTAACTATTTGATCAGAATGAATATATATATATATATATATATATATGATTGTTTTCACATATTATTTAATATGTGATTTATTTAGTTTTTAGGAAATACTTTGCCAAAGTTTTTATAATCCTTTTGAATTAATAATTTATTTATGTTTAGTGTGAGGTATTATTAGACTAGTCAATTTAGAAAAATCATAATTTATGCAACAATCACAATTCAAGTGTGGGTTCTCACATATATTTTATTGAAATAAAATCATTTTAAATATTGTAACAAACAAAATCACTTTAAATATATTCTTACCTATTTAATGAAATAGCAATATATTTTAATTGTGTTATTTATTTTTATTTTTATTTATTATAATAATAAAATATAATTAAAATCAATTTCTTTCCGAGTTTATGGTCATACATGTTCTTCTCTCTTAAACATTTTTCCTTTTTTTCTCCTCTCAAAACTATCTTACTTTCACATTTCAGTCTCTCAAATAAAAGCTTTTGTTTTTAAAAAAATTATGCACATACCAAGATTTGTTATCTTAACAGTTAAAGAAAAACAGTCTAAAAAAGATAAGGAATGACAATAATATTTAATTAATTAGAATATACTAATAGTATAAATATTTTTATATATTATCATACCATCACAAATTAATAGATTATTAACAATTATAATAATTATTTTAAAAGTCACATTTAAAATAATTTTTAATAGGTTAAAAAATATTTATATTATTAATATATTCTAATTAATTAAATATTAATGTAAAAAACTCATAATACATGAAAAATATTCTGTCAAAAAAATTCGTTAAAAAAATAAACTCATAATACATGAAAATTAAATTAAATTATATGCGTATATTTAAAATATTTAATTTGACGATTTTAAAAACTATAAGTAATACAAATTAAATTTTTTTTTCAAAAAAGTAAATATACATAGAAAAATACTACATGCTACAGAAATATAAAAGAGAAACTTTGTAAATTTTCATTAAATACTAGGTATTAAATCGTAAACAGTAGGGAATAATTCGTGATTCCATTTTACGCCATTGCCATGCCACATTTTATTTTATTTTAAGTTTTTGTATTATTATAGAGAATTTTATTATGGCTGAATTATCATTGTGTAAGGAAGATTCGTGTCCCGATCGATTTCCTTTTGAAATGGAAAATACAAATGTGTGTGTTCTAACTATTTACGATTGTTCTGTTCCCTTCCCAAGGAGACGATTTTTCTTCTTCTTTTCTTTGCTCCCACGTCTTTGGAATATTATCAGTATCAAACATCAGCGTATCACAGCCTGTGTTTGGTCCCTTCTCTCTCTTTTAGTCCGTTACCAATGTTCCGTCCCTTTTCTCCGTTTCGTACAGGTGAAATTTTCCGAGCTTAGCTCAGGTGCTCAGCGATACAACTTTTAGCATTTTTGTTCCTTTTATTTACATCTAAAACAACGCGGATAAATATATATTTGTTGTCCTTTGTTTCTTCGATGCTAACGTTACCGTTTTGTCTCTCTCTCATGCAGCTTAATATAGTCAAAGGTTAAAGTAGTTTCGAATTTGTTTCTACGATGTCGTGCTCATCGCGTGACCTCGGACTTCACTTCAATTCAATTAGGTTGTCTCGCGACGTTAGGCTTTACAGTAATAATGGAAGCTGTAGCTTTTGTCGTGTACGTGGTTATTTAATTTGATTTGTTTTTTTCGTTTTTTCTTTCTAGAGATTTGCTTTTAGTCTTACTCTGTAAAATGTTGAGTTTTATTTTGCTTATCTCTTGACAGAAAAACCTCTGCGTGGTGATCGATTATGTTTTGTTGCCATCAGTCTTTTTGCCACATGGTTTAGTATGGGCTTCATGTATTAAAACTTCATGTTTCTTGATATTGTGGGAAATCGTAGACATATGAGTGACCACAATTGTGGTTACGGACACTTTAAAAACCCATATATTGAGGCCAAAATCACGGCCGCAAACCATTTTAAAAGGACAAAACTAAGATACCAGTTTATTGGGTGTTGTTTGTGTTGTTCTCCAATTAGAAATGGAGGTTCACCTTGGTAATCCGTGTAATCCTTTAATACAGACCTTTATTACACGGATCACTTGGTAAAATTTCAATTCTAATTGGAGAACAACACAAACAACACCTAAGGAACTGTATCTTGGTTTGTTCCTTTTTCAAAACCCTGGTTCTCTTCTGTGATAGAGATGTTTGTTAGTTAGCTATTTATCTTTCAAATTTTTGTTACCACAGTTTCTTTCGCAATTCTTCATGCTTCATGGATACAGTTATTGTGTTGGAATTTGGATCTATGTGTTTCTTTTAGTTATGGTCTAAATCTATGGAGAACTTTGTGCATTGACAGAGGCGGGATTCTTTAGCACTGCTTTCCAGATTATGGACCCCACTTAGGCCAGTACCTTTGAGATGTAATGCTTTGCCATGGCAGTGTTCCCTAATACCAGCTGGAGGGTGTGAGGCCCGACTTGTGAAAGTGGCTGCTGTTTCTCTGTCAAGGTCCCTCTCTATTTCTTTCCTCGTAGTTGAGATTGATAATGCATATCATGGTTTATATGTATGTTCCAGTTTTCCTGATAAAGGCTTTCCTTACATTGCAAAAAACAATTAGTTTGATGGGTGTGTACTGCTTACTTTTGACTGGACTTCCTATGGACTGATAACTCTATGTCATGCATGATGCAACTAGCGTTTCATGAATAACATCCATGTCTATTCCATATGTATTTTCTGCAGTTATTTTACTGTGTATGTTACTAGTTGTAAACTTAGAAAGTAATTATGATTAAGAGGTATGACTATATTCTGCCAAAATGGACATTCTGTGATATGTTGACACCAATTTTTTCTTTGATATGTTGACAATTTTACTCCTCTCCAAGCCACTACATGTGATTTGCTAGCTAGTACACACCGCAGCTGTATGGTTGCGTCCTCTCATTTTTACTCCATTCTATCTCTTTCATATTTTGTTGATATTTGTGTTGGGCATCTGATTCCCCTTTTTGGGAGTGGTGGTGGAGCAGTGGGTAGGAATTGGGAATCAACCAAACCCCACCGAGACTCTAAAGTAATTAGAAATGAACTTACAAAACAAACCCATTGCATGCTATTATGATATGTGTAGGCATGAATTTTATCATCATAAATCATGTCATCTGATGCTAAATTTTGTTTGTTCAAAGCTTTCCTTTTTCATCTATCTATTGCTGAATATAATCTCTATTGAGATATTTATTTTTGAAAATCAATGTAGGTCATATAATGCTTTAGCAGGAAAACCTAGTGTGATTCAATTTATCCCTGCCCTTGGTATCATTGGCTTTGCTGTTTTTGGCCTTGACCCACTCCTACGCCTAAGCAGGAATCTTTTTCTCCAAGAAGTTAGCATCTTATCTTATTGCATGTTTTGTCTAAATCAATTGAATAGTATCAATTGCTAACTTTCTATTCCGTGATGTTTTCAGAGGACAGATTGGAAGAAAAGTAGTTCACGTTATATTTTGACATCTTATTTTCAACCTTTGCTGCTGTGGACTGGGGTAATGCTCATCTGCAGGTATCTTTCTGGATCAACAAGTCTTTTCCACTGGAAGTTTGTCATGTCCATTGGTGAACACCTTAGCATAAACTGTTTCAGGGATTTGGATCCACTAGTCCTACCATCAGAAACCAGTCAAGCTATTAAGCAACGGCTGCTGAGTTTTGTACGATCGTTGTCAACCGTGCTTACATTTGCTTACTGTTCTTCAAGGTGGATTTGATTTCTGGCAGAATTATATCCCCAGTAGTTTAGTAAACTAACCTAGTTACTATTGTATTGCACTTCTTAATTGTAAGAAAAACTTTTGATTTCTTATTGTTAGAACTATAAGTAAAAAACACACTAATGTAGAATTGTCTATGCAATTTGAAAACTAAAAAAAATGGGAGGAAATAAAATACACTGAAGCACATAAACAATGAGGAATTTGCTATCTAAGATGATTCTATTATATTTTATTTTAACTATTCAGTTATATATTTTTTTTAGACCTTTTGTTAATTTATTCAAACACTATGCAGATAAAAGATTGAGTCCTCTTTATTTTTTTTCTTTATTTTTTTTTAAATAAATTATTTTAGTTGCTCATTACTTACTATTATGTGTTTGGAATCTTTTGTCTTGTTCAAATTCATAATGTAATATGCTTGTGCTGTCTATTTTCAGCTTAATTCGACAAGCACAAAAAATTTGTATGGAGACAAATGACTCCAGTGATGAAAGAAATGTAGGTTTCCGTTACAGATCCTTATCATGTTTCCATTTCTGTTTACATAACATTTATTTCAGTGTTGTGTTATTCCAGATTAGGATTAAAAAAGTAGTCAATCTGTAGGAAATAAAGAATTTGATTGCTGAATATTAGTTTAACAAAATTTGATTGTGTGATGAATAAGGTAGTGTTATAGGATAATATTCCTCATTTTTGTGTTGGATATTTTGGTGAGGGAGTTCAAATTTGTTAATTTAGTTTGTTGACTCCTGAGGGCATTACTGAATTGTAAACACAATTCTTATTCAATTATTGCCAATGACAGATGAGAATTGATTTTACTGGGAAAGCTGTATATACTGCAATATGGGTTGCTGCTGTGTCATTGTTCATGGAGTTGCTGGGTTTCTCCACACAGAAGTGGTTGACTGCTGGTGGTTTGGGCACAGTATTGATTTCCCTTGCAGGTCGCGAGGTACAGTATATGTTCTTTGATACTGTCTATGAGAATGATTAAGTCATCTTTGTGATTAGATTTTTTATTCATTGTCCTGGATATTCAATTTCTCAAATTTTTTAAGAGTAACTCTTCAATGCATAGCCATAGCCATTATCAATCAGGTAGGCTATTGTTTCCTGTCATTCTCACTTCATTTTTGTGATGTATTCAGATATTTACAAACTTCCTTTCGAGTATAATGATTCATGCAACTCGGACATTTGTTGTGAATGAGCGGATTCAAACAAAAATTAAAGGATATGAGGTTACTGGTAAAGTTGAGGTTTGTATCTATCACCTAACTTACTGGAAAGGTTGTTTAGGAGGAATAGAAAACATAATGTTATTCAGTGCAAGTGATTTTTATTATTAGTGATATTTTCCCCAAGTATATATCTTTAAAAATTTTCATTGTAATCAAATTTCATATTTTCTCTAGCATGTAGGGTGGTGGTCACCAACAATAGTTAGAGGTTCTGATTGTGAAGCAGTTCATATTCCTAATCACAATTTGAGTGTAAATGTTGTGAGGAATCTTAGTAAGAAATCTCATTGGCGCATCAAGACTCACCTTGCTATCAGTCACTTGGATGTTAACAAGATTAATGTGAGTATTCTTGTCTTTAAAAATTGTTCAGGGACTACTGATAGCTATCTCATCATCTGAAAACAAAAGTAATCTCTCCTAATTTCTTTATGCAGAGTATTCTAGCTGATATGCGCAAGGTTTTGGCAAAAAATCCTCAAGTAGAGCAGAAACAATTGCACAGAAGGGTTTTTCTAGAGAATATTGATCCAGAAAATCAGGCTCTTATGGTTGATATATCTTTTCTGTTCATCGGTTTATATAATATTTACAAGCTTATAAATTCCAATATCTTGTTATCTTTCCTTTTTCTTCAAATTTTGTTTTAAAAGGCTTTTTTAAGACTCACCCTGAGATGCTTCTTGAAGCATAGTGCTTAGAATATACCTTTCTTAGACTGTATTGGTCAACTAAATGAAAATCTTGGGCATCTTTTTATTCTTTTCCATTTAAGAACTATAATTTTTATAATCATAGTCATGAAATTGAAGTTGTTTTAGAAACAAAGTACATTAAAAATTTATATATAAAGAAAGCTCAAGTGAAAAAACATATTTGGCCGGAAATCATTAAGACATAAAAATATGCATTATAATCTAACATTGCTAATTTACTGCCTTGTTTGTGGCTTACTAGCTCACCTCATTTATGGATAAAAAGCATCACCTTACACTATCTGATATAGGGCAACATCCCTAGGGTTAGCAATTTAGTACTAGGGAAACGGGGATAAAAGTGAACTGGCAAGGAGATCTGGTACCCTGCCAATAGGCTGGCCTTCTGGTTAACAACCAGGGAATATAGAAGAAGACAAACCTGAACTACTACTTTCAGTTTTCAAAATCCTGTATATATGGTAGAGCTCAAATTCAAAATTAGTCTTGGTTATGTAAAACATAATCCTTGAATCATGTTTGCAGCTTTAGATATTTTCAGTACACTCCATGGCATGATGGCTATTATATATTATGTTATAGCTTTCATGCTTATCCTTCTGCTACATTAGCAGATTTCTGTTTCTGATATAAAAATTTCCGGATAGATTGTTAAGTAATTCTGGTTTCAATTTGATAAAGTATCAGAAGCATGTTTTGAAACACCCTATATAGGTTATTGTTCTTTGGCACCATCAGTGACTCAAGGTGTCTAGTAGCTCTGACTAAAGTCAAAAGTTTTCTCTTAAAATCTTCTTTGCAATAATGTGTTCCAGAATGCTTACAAAAGCTTTTTATTTATTTATCATGTGTTACATTCTGAGAGCTTTGTCAACTTTCTGTTTATAATTTATACTGTGGGCCATCGCTTCGGCAGACTACCTGATAGATGGTCCATTATGAACATTAATGGTGGCCTTTATATTGATCTGATTTCATAGTGTTATGGTGTACTCTCTGCACAATAATACTGCCTATTTCCTTCTCCCCGACAACTATCCTCAGCGACCATCGTTTGCCTTTGCTGGAAACAATTTCCAGCGCGGCATTTCATTTTTTTTTTTTTAATCTTTTTCATTTCTCCCAAAACCAAAATACTTTAACAAACATTCTTCGTTTTATCCATTCTCATCATCACCGCAGTTAACAGCCATGGTTTCACGGCCACCACCACCGTCACTTATGATATCTTTTACGGAAAGCACATTTTCCACCATCGACTTCCTCGTCAAGAACGAAACCTTTGGGGTCACAGAACGAGAAGAATAGTGTGCACCGTCAGTCATGTCCCTCGTCACTCGTCAGTGTCACATGCTTACAAGGCGATGGCGTTGTCGACCAGAAAACCAAATCTTGGTTTCTCAATGGGAGCATAACCATAAGAGGGTGGTCTCGAAGGTTCAGCAAAATGGCATCGTTCATGACATTGTTCTCACAGAGGTGGCCCCAATATGGCGGCACAAAGGTGAAACTCCAACCTCCGATAACCGCATGCCACCTGTCTTCAAACAGAAGAGAAATCCACAGCGGATCAGGTGGCTCCCGCGGTGGAAAAGAGACTGAAAACACTGTCGTTGATGACAATGGAAGCAAGAAGAGCGATTGAACTTGGTACGCATGTTGCAGGGGAGAAGACGTCACTAAAACAAGCCTGAAAATATGACAGGTTCAATGCAACTGTAAGAACTCCAAAATACTATGGTTACAGATTGAGAAAGGAAGAAAGAGGGGAACCATAGTTACAGTGTGGTGGCAGAATGGTGAGGAATGAGAAGAAAGAGGGAACGGTGATAAAGGAGGGGAAAGAGGAAATGTTACAGTGTGGGAGGATCTATGATTATACCATACAACTTGATGTATCTAACAGTTGTAAAGAGTGGTGCATAATGAACTACATGACTTAGTGGTTCATGCTAGAATTGGCCTATACTATGATAGATTTTCCGTCTTTTATGTCTTATTTTGTATTTTGTTCATTCAAGGCATCTCATTAGCTATCTTCACCCATGACAGGATTGAAGCATTTTTTCTATTAACATCTTGCAATTTGTAGAAATCTGCTTTCTGCCCCCTCTTAATGTTATCTGCTTTACTATTTATTGCCAAGAATTTGTGACATTACACATTTTCATTTCTCAACTACCATTATCTTATAAATGCTTTTTTTCTGTTACAGATATTGGTATCCTGCTTTGTTAAAACTAAACATTCTGAAGAGTACCTCCGTGTAAAGGTGAGACTAGATTCCTTACAATACTTGCTGATGCATAGTGCAATGGTCAGTACCTCCTAGTTAAGGAAAACAGTTATAATATTGCTTATAAATGTTTGCTAAAGCAATTCTTTCAACTCCATTGTATAAGTAATACCCTAACCTATTTTTATGTTTTGAAACTCATTTATAAGGATTTTTTTTAACTGTTTTAATTGCAGATGATAACTTATAACTATCTTTGCAATTCACTGTACATGGTCAGAATTTATATGTTGTTTCATTGTTTTCAACTTTTGTGGATCTTTTAACTTTTGACAACTATATTGACCCAGCTATCCAATACATCAATTTGTTACTGCCAAGATATTCTTCATAAAAGATCATTATTATTTAATTTATATTCAAATTAGTCTGTTTGTTTGACAAAGATAAGTGGCTCACTTAGCTCTGGTGCTTAATATTATTATTCAATAAAACAGGAGGCAATCCTCTTGGATCTTCTCAGAGTTATCAGTCATCATCGAGCTCGGCTAGCCACACCCATCCGCACAGTTCAGAAGATGTGCAGTTATACTGATTTAGATGTTGATCCATTTGATGACACCATTTCCACTCGTTCCAGATCAAAGAATAACCGTCCTTTCCCACTAATAGATCCACCTTATAAAGTAAAGCCTTCAACTAGTACAAATGAGGACAAAGATACCACGATTGATGAAACCTTGCCATCTGACTTCAAAGTAGAACATGACAAATTTGCTGCAACATCGAGTTCAGTCCAGAAGACCTCCAAATCCCAAAAGCCCCAAAAAGAAAGAGCAGGAAGTGCAGGAAAGGGAACAACATCCAAAATTTTGTCAAAATCCAACGAATTTGGTTCTGGAAAGACTACTTCACCATCAAAGCTAGATGAAGAGAAATCTGTTGTGTCATCATCATCAGCTAGTCGTTCTTTGGAAGAGAATATTGTTCTTGATGCTGCCCTGCTGGGCTCAAAGAGAACTCTTGCAATTGATGAAGAATCTATTCAATCTATCCCTGCAGAATCACAAGAAGTTGCAGTCCATCAGAATGGGAGTGAACCTCCTATTTCCAAGGATAAGAAGGATGGTGAGATGTCTTCATTTCCTACTGCTTAACAAAAGGATTAGGCTGATGATCAGAGTAGAGGTTCATGTTTAAATAGAGTAGATGATTTTGTTGAAGTTACAAAAATGATCTAGCTGTCTTTTTTAGGCTGGGCATTGTGCATTGTATGATCCATTTGTATATTAGTCGGAACGAATTCTCGTGTAATTACAAATTAAGTTAAAATATCTATCTCTATCCAATTTTAAACATTCCAACCTACTTATTGTGGTTTTGTCTATTAAGAAAAGTAAAGGGCAAGATTTAACAATCAGCTTATCACGGTAATTTTTACCATTAGAGTACATCACATAATTGTGGGATTTGTAAACTTGTACCCCTCTCCAAAATGAGAATCAAAATCTCTGAATTACAAAGCAAATCTCATGGGGTCCTGCCTTGAGTCATGGTCCTTAAGCCAGCGATATAACGGTTAAAAGTGTGATAGACGCAAAACAAAAATGAAAAGGGTCTTTGAGATGTTGCTAGTTCATTCAAACCATTAAATATTCGTACTTGATATCTTTTCTTACGCACGCCTTTTTAAGCCTGACACTCTTATTGGTAATCGCCTTTTCTTTTTTGGTTCATAATGGGTTGAGGCAACAGGGGGGTTGCCTAATAATCCCACCCATGTTTACTAAATAAAGAGTTCCGTGACTCCGTGGCAGCATCTTAATTTCACGAATTGGAAAACTACTGGAACATCACCACTGCAATTAGAACTTGGGAGAGAAAAAATGAATTTTGGAGAAACTAAATAAGCCAAAAACGTAATCAAGCTAAAGATCAATTTATAACAGCCAAAACTTGTTTCCATTAAGCACTACACATGCAATCAGGTGCAGGATACGTATAAATTGATTGCTTCTCCTTCCTTAATCTTATCTGCCCTTGTCTGTTCTTATGTCCATCAAGAATTGCACGCTGAAATTCTGACCAGCCTATGCTTTTATTCTGAAATAGCTGCCCCAACAGTCCCATGCTTGGTCTGATGGTCTTCAGATTCATATAAGCACGATGCGCTACCTAAAGAAGCAAAAGATGTTTGGTTTAAATGATAAATTTTGGAAATTTACATCAATTCTTGCACCAATACAAAACAAACATAGCTCAAGGCTCTTTTAAACCTATAAGTTGTTATATAACATAATTAATTGGACTATACGGTTTGAAATAGAAAACTTAAACAATGATTTTTACTAGAGCATTGTGCATATTGCCTGGAGAAGCAGAAATGAAGATGTCACTCTGCATGCTCACGTAATAATCAACAGCAGCTAACAGTGATGCCTTTCCTTTAACCTTGGCCATTTCCTCTGTGGAGACTAGGCTCTTCTTATCTTCCATAAGAGGAAATAACTTGCTTAAAGTTGCTAACCTAGCTTCTCCACCATAAACCTGAAAGCATACAATCAATTCAGATAAGTCCCAAGTCAAAGCACAAAGTGCCCTATCAATAAAGGTGTCAAAAGGTAGTAGATTGTTAATCATTAGGCATCATTACGAATATCAGAATGAAATATATGCTGTTACATAATCACAAGCCATCCTTCATATGTTGTTCATGAACCTTGTGGGAAGCAAGATAAAGCCGTGTTCTATTGTTGAAACCCAAAGCTGCCAAGAGCAACCCAATCTGTTCAGGAGTCAGTGGGCAACGCCCCTGGTTTCTCAACTCTTCATCAGTGAATTGAGAGTTCAATACCCTTCCCTGCCAAAGCACCTGCCGGTACTTCAATAGAGCAAGTTTCTCAGCTTTACCCCCACCAAAATCACAGGCTGAATGAGCAGCCATATCCTGCATAGTAAATTTGGAATCAAAGTGTTAAGGGCTGAGAATGTAATGATAATAACAATAGATACTGGAGATTAGCTCTAAAGAACTCGAGGAAAGTATTCTGGATTTGCAGAAACAAAGATGCAAAAGAACATAGAAACAAAATAACAGGGTCCCAGACACCCACAAACCAAACCTCCTAATTTTCTCTCAACACCTGCCTAACCACACAAGCCCACTCCTGATTCTCAATCATTATTTCTGAATCTCCCATTCACGGCATGTCTGCTGTCCCTGTGTCCCACTACTACATGTGTTAACATGTAGTAGTCAACTATAGAAGGATGAATTGTCATTTACATACATGAAACCATGCTCACACACGCACACACAGGCAACATAAATATGTAGTTCCTTTAAGTCATAATAGCCCTAAAAGGTCTTTACAACATAATCAACATATTTTCTATATATAAGCATGTATTATTTGGCTACTCTAATAAAGAAGCATGAACCAGCAATTTATCTTTCACATATGCAAGAACAATTGCACTCACTAAGAGGGAAAGTATTTTGGTGCTATGGATATTTGCATTAATTCTCCTACTTCAAAGTTCTAAGTTCTAACTACATATCAAACTATACACAGCATAGAAGATTGTGTCCCTAATGCAATACTGAATAACAAGATTTTTCAAATGAAATTAGAATGACAAGTGACCTAGAATGCCATGAAGCTAATGCCTAAGCTTCGAATCTTAGTAAACCACTCAAACCAAAATGAAGTATTTACTTTGTCAAAACGCAGATGCAATACAACAAACTTCCCAGTTTGCTGTTTTCCAAACTTATCAGTTTCCTCCAGCAGATAGTCACTCCCTTCTGTAGTGTGGTGAAGACGATGAACAATGGCATTTCCTAATTCCTTGATATGTGAAACAAAGATCAGTGCTTCAAAGTTGACCTTACAATGGAGGCGCTGGATGTCTGATGGCAAGTTGTTGAATGTCAAGCGATGAGAGAATGGTGCAATAGCAGTAATTCCATAACTGTATCAACGAGAAAATCTACAACATTTGAAAACAGATATTTATGTAAATATTGTATTATATAAAGGAATCCATTGAGTAGTTTATGGCCCTGCAAATGCCGCAGATTGATGCCTACTATATAGTTTTTCTGCTCATGAAAAAAGTTGATATTTAGAATAGAAAAAAATTATCTTTCAATTTATCTTTTATCTAAAAGATAAACCAAAAGATAGTTATTTTATCTTTTATTCCCAGGATCAAATCCTATTTTGATGTTTGCTAGACAATAAGTTATAATAAGGCTTATTAATTTCCTTCCTAGTCCCTAGAGGAGAGAATTTGAAGGTAGTCAAGTGCATCCTAAGACACCTTAAGGGTACTATCACTCATGGATTACTCCTCCAGCCTGCTACTCCCCTGAAACCCTTCTCTTTACATTCATTTTATGATACTGCTTGCTGGGGCCAGTGGTCTAGATGACAGAAGATTTGCATCAAGTTCTTGCATCTACCTAGGACCTAACCAGTGGTCCAAGAAATATTACCCAAGCATCTAGATCCAGCACTGAAACAGAATACAGAAGTGTCGTCAATACTGAAGCTGAGATCTTATGGATCCATACTCTACTTCAAGAGCTAAAAGTCTCGGTGCTCACCCCTGTTATTTTTTGTGGCAAAGACAATTCACTGTTTCCCTCTTTCAAGACTCAGTGCTTCACTCCCAATTCTCCTGAACTAAGCACATGGAGTTGGACTTGTTATTTGTGGAAGAGAAGGTAATAAAGAGCTAACTAAGTCTCTCCCAGCATACAGGTTTTTTGAGTTGCACAACAAACTCAGGGTCACCGACCAATCTTTTTCTCCATCCCCTTGAATCTGAGCGGGGAATATTAGCATAACTACTCATATGGTAGTCACTGAAGTGTGTTTTACTAGACTCAATTACACCTATTGGGTAGTTAAGTTACACGGTCAGCTCACTCCCTAACTCTCGACCTATAATTGTATTATCTCTTGCATTGCAAAACTAGTTCATTCATTCAGCCATTTCCACTTTCCACCAATATAATTCTCTCAAATTCTGTAAAATCTTTCTGAACATTTTATTTCCTTTTTCCCCTCATTTTGTCACACTTTCTCACACACTATTGATTCATATCACAGAGAATAACACTTATAAATTGTTTTTTGAAAATCCATCTCAGCATTAGTAGCAAAAGCTTTTAAGTCATATTTACAGAAAACAGAAGCCCCTAACTAACCAAGTAAAGCAATGAACATAGTGGTAAAACCCAAGTCCAATAGTGGAGGATGGGGAGAGGGTAGAAGGAACACATCAGAATCTGAGGTTAAGCTATGTGCATACCTCTGAAGTACAGGCAAGACATTTTCTATATACCAATCAGCCGTTGCTTGAACAGGTGCGGTTTTGATTCTGGTAGCTCTTATGCCCGTGCCATAGTACTCTCTTGTGCTCCAAGAGTAGTCACTAGGAAGCTCCTTCACTATGGACACTTCATCACGGAGGACATCAATAAAGTGATCCACATCAATTATATCTTCAAATGAACTGCGGAAACACAACAACTTCACATAAATGGCAACTTTCCAGTTTGAAAATTAAACATATAAAGGTTGAAAAAATAGCAGACGCTTGATATACCTTCAATCTTGCCAGCAGGATTCACTTCAAAATGTGGGAGCACCAACGTCACATTCAAAATCTTAGCAACAGCAACAGCATCACATATCTTTTAAAGAGAAAAAAAGAGGGAGAACGGTATTAGACAGGCGATCAAGTTTTGACTTTTGAGGCAAATGCCAATGAGATAAATGATAAAACACTATCGTTTTTTTCCACTTTATCTCTTTGATCAAATTATACCCTTTCAACACAATCTCATTCCTTCACTTAACCCCATCTTCTGCTGGTTCAACCCTCCATCAAGGAATACCTGGATATAACCCCATGACTTTTCAGGTAGTGCTGCAAGAAATTATAAGCAAAAGGAAACATGTAAAATACCAGACACTACCGACAGACAACACAGCCCTCGTTTTCAAGAGAAATAAATATCCAATGTGTAAAAGAAAATGAAATTCAATATACAATTTGAACTCACAAGGTGGTTTTGGACGCTCAGTACAAGGCTTCTATCCTTGGAAAGCCAAGGGAGACCAGAGACTAGTTTGGAGTTCAACTGACTGAAAGAATAAATAAACAATTGGTAATCTTGAAACAACTAGAGACACAAAAAGCATGCCAAGTCAACCTAATTTTTTAAACATTTAAATAAAGTTATCATTATAATCATGAATTGATTAATGTGCATTCTTCACTCACTGTTTGGCGTTGCAAGGCACCCTCTAGCAAAGCCACGTGCATAGGGCTCGGAGCATTCCACTCCTGCAATGGTAATTCAATGATTTCAAAGTAAAAAATCAATCATTTTTCCAATTTCTCACATAGAAGTCACAATTAATTTGACAAATTTAAGGAACGAAAAAATAAAAATAAAAATAAAAGTTGAGAATTAGGAGTTACAGAGAACATAGAAGGCGAAGCACGACCGAGAGGTTGGAAAAGATTGGAAAAGAAAGGCGGCAAGAGAATCACGAAAACCACCGCGAATGCGGATTTTTGAGATTGGTTCAGTTGGGTGAAAATCTGAAGCTTCATTGTTCATACAAGAGAGTTTCAGTGCTGCTCAAAACGCTGCGTTTCTGTACCCGATCAACTCAACTCAGAAGATGATGTTCCCTTAGCTTCATTAGATTCATCTGCATCTGTAGATCAGGGATCCAATTCTGGAGCACAGGAACTTTGTTTTATGAAGATTTTCAAGGTTAATGTGGTACTAACCGGACTCAATTACGAGCAGCAGGAAGAAAAATTGATTTCACATTTTATTAAGAAAATTATTTAACTTTTTAATTAAAAAAATTCTTTTTTTTTTTTAGATAACAATCAAAATTTTCTTAAACTACTTTTGATTGAAATTCGATATCAACATAAACTTCTACTAGATGAAGGATAAACGAAGGATAAGAATAATTAAAATTTGTTTATATTTAAGATTGAAATTACTTTGAGATCAAATTAATTTACAAAAATATATTAAATATTAATACAGTATTTTCATGTTTTTTTATATAAGCAATTCTGTCATTTTAATTTTAAGTAATTCAATCATTTTTTTTTCTTTAATAATGAAAGTTTTTAATATCAAGGTAGCGTTTATTTTATGGATTATTTTTTTTTTGTTTGTAAAACTTATGTTTACATTTGTTATAAGGTGATAAAATAATTATTGAAGAATATATCATACATTTTATTTTAAATATCTAAAAAACATATTTTCATG
>PYAF01000628.1:650760-663039 GCA_007407185.1 Glycine tomentella
GTGCACTTTACAAACAGGCGATTTCATAATATACTTCCGATGCATAATTGATATTTCATAATGAACTTCCATAATTAATTTAATTATGTACACTTGAACCTATGTTAATAACACATGATATTTCGAGCAAACGTTAGATTTTAATTAATTGAATCTTAACGTTGGTGGATAATGCTCCGGCTGTAGACGGGGTGTTACAATAGACCAGCTGGCTCTATATACATTCGATATCTGATTGATATAGTTGCATTAATTCTTGGTTCAGCTAACTGAATGGTGTACTAACCTTCGACTTTTGACATCTAATTATTTTCTGCATGATTCTGCGCTGGTTGGCCATCTTCTCGTACTCTATCAATCAATGTTAAATAATTGATGTTATACTGTGCATCTAAATAGTTTCATATACTGTTGAATGTTGTATTGTTGTGCATTTTATGCCCTTTTCCCAAAGAACCATGCATGTGTGTGTGTAGGAATTTAATTTAACCCCTCGAAAAAAAAAATGATCGGTTGATGTAATCAGAAGTAAAGCTTGATTCCTACATACGTATATGTATATATAGTTTGTGGTTAATTAAGGCTTAAGATGTTGAGTTTTTTCTTCTTCTTTTTTGTCTTGATTAGTAGTGTGTTAGAAGGTCCTTTTTAATTTCAAGATGTCCTTTGTTTGCTAAATGACTAATAATAATGGACTAAATGTATTACTACTTCAAAATAGAATACAAGGTAATGATCTATGTATATAATATATGATGAATGGTAACTCCTCAACGCATCTTCACTGAGCTTTCTCTTGGAATTTCATCCAGTGAAGCCTAGTTAAACAAAATTTGATGAATGGATATTTATAGGTAGGTAATGAAGTCAAAATAAGCGCAGGCGGACCTGGACAAACGGATGTTTGGTATTCTTGCTATAGGGTTCAAAACTATGTAACTGATTATATATAGATCTGTTAAATTAAAACACATATATAATCATAACCATTAATTTTAGTATGCTACTATCATTATTTGTGTGAAACGGATGCCATTAACTATACATCTTTGCCCGGTTTATAGTAATGGTTTCTAATGAACTTTTGTTAATGTTAGGCATTATTATGTTCATTTTCCGGGTTCACTGATAAAAAAAAGTTATAGATTTATAGAATATAACAGAGGAATATGCTTTCTCAGGATTCGAAATGACACAATGACTTTGCTTGGAATAAACAAATTGGTCAATAGAGTAATATAAAAATAATATACATTTGCAATAACTTAAATCCACACTTTTCTCCGTACTCCTATTTAAGTTATTAGAAAATATTATTTAGTCTAGTTCGTAACTTTTTCATAAAAGAATGATGTTATTTTTATTTCACATTAATATTTTTTCATAATACTTTTTGATAAATTTCTTCATCACAGCTCATCTTATTTTCGAAGTTTTTTCAATTCTATGATTACATCTCCCTCCTTGTAAAAACTATTATAAAAATATAAAATGCAAGTATATATATTGATATACTCTTTGATAGATGATTGAATTATGCACGTCGTGCTATTTAATTGCGTAAAAAAACATTGCTATTATTGACACATCCTACCATGGATATTTCTACTGTAGAATTTTGATTTGAACTTAGAAATAAAAAATTAGCTTATGAAATGAGGATTGTAAATCTTATTTATATACTTTATTTTGTTTATTTTACTATTTAATGTGAGATCTCCAACACGTAATTTGCTCCTTCTGATGTCATCGTGTCGTGGCCCAAATTGTTTCTCTTGGATAACTTGTGATTGCTCCAAGTGATCTAGCAATATGATGGAGTTTATGTATGACTTACAACATCGTTGGACAAGCTTTGCGATCTAGGTCATTGTCAGATCGATGGCCTCTCCAATTGGCGCCAATGCTAGGCATTCTCTACCATTTCCCTCTCGTTGTTGTCGACCTCTTACTCCTCCATTTGCAATCTCTCTTATAAGGAGTTAGGGTTTCATAGACAGAGGCACTACTTAATTAGCTAGCAACTAGGGGTGTTTGTGGTTTCATTTAGATCAAATTTGAGCTAAAAGTCATATGATTCAAAGATTAAAACAACTTGTGGTTTGGAAGACTGATTTCTTAAAAAAATAAAAAAGGTTCAATATTCCAACATGATAATAAGACGCGGTTCGGATTAAATTGGATGATTTGGTATTTACAAATACATTATGTCTAAGAATATATTACAATCCTATATTATTTATATTATTTAAATATTGCTAAGCCAAAAGAAAATATGAATTGCTAAAATCATATAAAAAACCATAATTATGCAAGGCAAAGATAACTTCCAAAATTCAGAGTGTGTATGAATTCAATGATGTAATTATTGGAGTATTTGATGCTAATAACAGTATAACTTTTCCAATATAAACTATTACAAATAAATTTACATATTTATACACCTTTATTTAAATAGTTACTAAAAAATAATCTTAAATTAAATATATTAGTTAGTCCTTACGTTAATATATTATAATACTGGGGAATTATATTCTATTATGATTTTAAATTCTTTGATATGCTGGACGACACGTGCATGGTTGAAACTATATATATATATATATATATATATATATATATATATATACGTGAATAAAAGCCCTAAATTCTAAAAATATTTCTAATGATGGCTATTGGCGAGGGAATCTTTTTTCCTAAGTAAACTACATTCTTAAAAATTTCATCATTATCAGAAATATGCATGAGCAGTATGGGAAATTAAGTTGACTAAGCATATATTTAGTTATAATGTTTTAACTTAGGAATAATAGAATTGCTTTCTCAACATAATGTCATTTTCAGGTTTGGTCAAGGGAAATATCCCCAACAATATACTTAGCTTTCTAAAAAAAAAATCCCAATAAAAAAATAAGTTAAGTAATACAACATACACCTATGAATCCTATAAATAGATGGTGCATGAAAGTAATAAAAAATAATATTCTTAAGAAATAATATTATTGATTAGGTATTATTAGTGTAAATTTTTTACATTGTAAATCAATAAAATTACTGTTAATATGATTTTAAGATAATTAGTATAAAAGTTAATAAATTTATCATTAAGCTGATTTGTGATTGAATAACACTAAAAACTTTTTTATAATATTTTCAAAGCACAACATATTTTTTTAATAAAAAAAAACATACATCTTACTACAGTAATATTTAGAAATTCTAAGTTTTATAGTATGTTGAAGTTGCTTTAGCCAAATTTCACGGGTAAGAATCCGATATGTGGTATAAATTGGTGGTTGAAGCAATGCGAAAATGAGTGAATAGAGAAATGGTGATAGTTTTTCTGTATGTCATGTGGTTAGCTACTCTTCCGTTAGTTACTCCATCTGTCCATGTCTGACAGCTTATGATATACTATATAAGTACTAGTAGATTGTATCCTCCGTTTTCCAGCTGAATGAGAAAATTCACCTTTTTCTTCCATTGATGTTCGTGCTCCTCAGCAAGTTTTGCAAGCTCTCATTCTTTCAAGATTTCTTTTTTCTTGGCTCAATTTTCACAAATGATAGAAAAAACAACGGAACAAAATCAAATGAACGTGAAGCAGCAAATTAGTCTACGATAAAGGAAAATAAAATCAATAGACAGTTTAACATTTTGGCTTGTTACATTTTTTTTAATATCCTCACAGGAAAGTTTTAATCATCTCACTACGTACGAAGCAGCTGCAGAAGTGAAAATTTTCTCCCTATTTCATAATTTTTCATTCCTAAATATGCTTTATACATAATAGTTTTTTTAATATTTATATTAAATGTAAGAAGCTTTTATTTTACTTTATTTCCCATAAATCTTAAAATATGTTTGTTAGCAGATGAAGTCTGTCTTTAAGAAATCTGTTTGCTGGTACGTTTATCATCACATAGTAAGTTGATATTTCTTTCTAAGTTCCGAACTGTAATAAGATGCAAGTCAGTAATGATTTTTAATCGTTCGAATCAGCTGGAATATGTAAACTGTCAGAAATTATTTCTGTACAAATTGAGATTTTCATATGAATTCATGTCGTTCACGTGCTCCTTCTGCAAGATTATTTGCATAAGAATGATAATATGTAATGATTAATCACCTAACCAACCTGTTTATAGAGCCAAAAAAATTGTTAAGACCTTTGTAATCCAATAAGGACGGTTAGCAACTAACTAACTAATTTGTTAGTTGGTTATAACATCTTGCTCTTTAGTTTTTACTTTTCCTTGTGTGTATAAATACACACCTTCAATGTAATTGTGAATACAGAAAAACAGTTTACAATCAATAATACTTTATGTTATCTTTCTCCACCATTTTTTTCCTTGTTTATTCTGTATCATTTGTTGCTTGTTTGTGTCGTCTAAAGACTCTATGTGTTGGTTCTCCAACAACTTGGTATCCAAAGCGGTTCTGTACCAAGAATTCAAGAAAGTTGTGCAAAGAGGGTGAATCAACATAGTAGGAACAACAATGGCAGGCAACAACAAAAGTCCCAAAAATATCTCGATTCTCGATGGCAAGAATTGAGATCGTTGGTGTGCAAAGATGAAGGTGTTGTTTCGATTTTAAGATGTTATCGAAATTGTAGAGAAAGGAGTCCAATAATCAAGTAATTCCACTAAGGCACAGAAAAAGGGAAGCAACGAAGAGTGATGGAAGAGCCTTGTTCCTCATTCGACAATGTGTCGACCCACACATTTTTTGAAAAGATCCAATCTTCCTCATCATCAAAGGAAGCCTAGGATGTTCTTGCTAAATGTTACACTGGAGGAGACAAGGTCAGAAAGGTGAAGCTCCAAGCTTTGAGAAGGCAATATGAATTTCTTTAAATGGAAACAACTGAGAGAGTAGCATATTACATAACAAAAGTCTTGAATCTGACCAACCAAATGATGGGGTGTGGAGAAAAGATTACAAAGCAAATGTTCATAGAGAAAATAATGAGAACCTTGGTTCCCAGCTTTGACTACATGGTAGTTGCAATTGAGGAGTCAAAAGACATTGAAGTCATGAAGGTTGAAGAGCTACAAGGTTCTTTAGAGGCACAAGAACTGAGATTGATTCAAAGAGGTGTTGTGACACCTGTTGAGCAAGCCTTACAGGCCCAGACATTCAAGAAAGGCAGCGAAGAAAAGAAAAAATGGAAGAAAGGAAAGGGAAAACAATACAAAAGCAATTAACATTTGAATCAGGAGAAAGAAAAGGGTGAAGAAAGTTTGAGTCTTCATAGAAAGGCGCTTCTAGATTTGCTAAAAATGATGGCAGAAAGGGTTTTGACAAAAGAAAGATTCAATGCTTCAACTGTGAGAAATGGGGTCACTATGCTGATGAGTGTTGGCATAGGAAAGGGAAACAAAATAAAAATAGTGGCGAAGAGGCAAATGTAGCTAAAGAGGGCAACTCAGATTCAGATCTTGTCATTCTAATGGTGACTACTAATGGGGGTGAGCACAATTTTGATTCCTAGTTTCTTGACACATGTTGCTCAAACCATATGACAGGTCACAAGCAATGGCCGATTTATCTTGATGTTTCCAAAATAACTCAGATCAAATTAGCAGATAAGAGTGCACTAATTGCTAAAGGAATAGGAAACATAATAATCAACAGGAAAGATGGAAAGAAGGCAGTGATTGAGAATGTTCTGTATGTGCCAGGCATGAAGTGTAACTTGACGAGTGTGGGTCAATTAGTAAAGAAAGATTTTTCAATGATTATGAAGCATGACTCACTAGAGTTGTTTGATCCATCACATAAATTGTGTTGTAAACAGAACCTTTCAGACGATCATCAGACCTGTTAAAGTGAGATGCCTTGGTACAACAAAAAGTGAACAAGAAAGTTGGTTATGGAATCAGAGGTTTGGTCATCTGAACTTTAAAAGTCTTAATCAATTAGTATCTAAGAAGATGGTACTAGGAATTCCAAAGTTAAGTGAACCTGAAAAAGTGTGTGAATCATGCATGGTAGGCAAACAACCTAGGCTGAGTTTTAATCACCACTTGCCTATGAGAGTAATGTCTGTTTTGCATGTAATTCATTTAGATGCATGTGGTCCTATGGAAGTGTCTTCCCTTGGAGGCAATCTCTATTTTGTCTCTTTTGTTTATGAGTACAACACAATGATGTGGATATACTTGATCAAACACAAGAGCAAGGTGTTTGGTGTCTTATAAAAGTTCAAAGCTATGTCTGAGAGGCACAGTGACACTATGATCAAGATTCTAAGGATTGATAGAGGGAGAGAGTATACATCAAGGGAGCTTGAGAATTTCTGTGAACAACTTGGCATACAACATGAGGTTACACCACCGTATACTCCTCAACATAATGGCTTGGCAGAAAGGAGAAATGGATATGTCCTTAATATGGCTAGAAGCATGATGAAGCAAAATTCAATTCCACATTCTTTATGGGGTGTCCCAATAAGATGTTGAAAGAGAAAGTACCTAAAGAATATTGGTCGGGAAGGAAGTCTCCAGTAAGTCACATGAGAGTGTTTGGTTCCCTGTGCTATAAGCATATACCAGATACTAGGAGAAAGAAGTTGGAAAATAAGAGTGAGCCTATGATCTCGGTAGGGTATCACATAATTGATGCCTACAGGTTTTATAATCCAAGAAAAGGAAAAATTGATTAAAGTGAGCAGGGATGCCATGGTCAGCGAGAGTGAATCGTAGAACTGGGATACTCAGAGAGTTTAAGCAAGGCCAGTAATTCCTGAATTCAATGAAGAAGAATGCAGTGACACAGAGGTTGTTGATACAAACATTAAGGGAGAAGATGTTGATTCTATTAATCCAATACTTGATCAAAGACCTCAAAGACAAATACAACTACCTGTTGGATTTCAACACTTCGAAATGTTGTCAGATAATGTAGTAAATGCAGAGGAGATTTGATACACTTTGCACTCTTGGCTGACATTGAGCCTATATATTACAAAGAAGCAGTGAAGGAGCATGCCTGGAAAAATGTTATGATTGTAGAGCTGAAAGCAATAGAGAGGAACCACACTTGGGAACTCACAGAGTTACCTCTCAACAAGAAACCAATTGAAGTGAAATAGGTGTTCAAGCTTAAACTAAACCTTGATGGATCCATAGCAAAGCATAAAGCAAGGTTGGTTGCCAAGGGTTTTTTGTAGAAACCTGGAGTAGACTACAAGGAGGTGTTTGCACCTGTGGCTAGAATTGAAGCCATTAGGTTGGTGGTGGCTCTATCTAGCAAAAATAATTGGTCTTTATTTCACTTAGATGTAAAATTAGCATTCCTAAACGAACCCCTTGATGAGCTAGTGTTTGTTACTTAGTCTCCCAGATTTGAGACAAAAGGGAAAGAGAAAAAGTGTACAAACTTCACAAGGCCCTGTACGGTTTGAAGTAGGCTCCAAGGTGTTGGAACCTGAAGATTGACTCATTTCTGACCAGCCATGAATTCTCAAGGTGCAGTGTTAAGCATGGTGTGTATTACAAAAAAAGGAGTCGAATCAAGTAGGGTACTGACTTGTCTCTATGTAAATGATCTATTGGTGACTGACAGTGATCACAATGAGATTGAAAAATTCAAGAGCCTAATGATGTCTGAGTTTGAGATGACAAATTTGGGAAAATTGACCTATTTCCTAGGGATGGAGTTTGTAAAAATAGTTGATGGAACTGTGATGCATTAAAGGAAGTACGCAAGTGATGTGTTGAAGTGGTTTAACATGATAGATTGCAACCCAATAGCTACACCAACTGAGTTCAGCTCCAAATTGGAAGAAACAACTGATGATGACTTGGTGGATCCAACACTGTATAAACAACTAATTGGATCACTGAGGAACCTTTGCATCAGCAGACTTGACCTATGTTGTGCAATTGGCCTAGTGAGTAGATTTATGGATGAGCCAAGGATATCACATCTCACTGCAGCAAAGAGGGTACTAAGGTACTTGAAGGGAACACATAATCTTGGTGTGTTGTTTCGAAAGGCAGAAAAACAGAAGGGTATAGGTTTGATTGACTTCTCTGACTCTGATTGGTGTGGGGACAGGAGTGATAGAAGGAGCACTATTGGATACTTATTCAAATTTTTTGATTGAAGTGGTGCATTGTCCCACAGAAGTGTAGGTTGCGGATGTACTTAAAAAGTCAGTAAGAGTTGAGAAATTTGTGCAATTGAGAAATGATATAGGAGTGGTAGAATTATTGGATTAAGGGGGAGTGTTAAGACCTTTGTAATCCAATAAGGACCGTTAGCAATTAACTAACTAATTTGTTAATTGGTTATAACATCTTGCTCTTTAGTTTTTACTTTTCCTTGTGTATAAATACACACCTCGCAATGTAATTGTGAGTATAGAAAAATAGTTTACAATCAATAATATTTTCTGTTATCTTTCTCTACCAATTTTTTCGTTTTTACTCTTTATCATTTGTTGCTTGTTTGTATCGTCTGAAGACTCCATCTACTGGTTCTTTAACAAAATTACCAGTAAGAATGATGTCACTGAAATAGCTTAATTCACCCGTAAAAATAGTCTTTTTGCATTGCCAACTTATATATGCTTATATTTGTTCATGTTGATCATATGTTCGTTTTTTATCCTCAAAAAACGTATTTTATATTGTGGATTAACTTCCTTCTAGTTTGATTTATAAGGAAATTTGTGCCTTGTTAACAACTTCAAGTTGCAAATCAGAGTAGAGTAGTAGACGACTACTTTCATGAAAAATACTGATCATTTTAATTATATTGGCCTGAGGATATCCTTTAATTTCCGACTAATAAGAACTAATATAATTTTATTTTTCTCGAATATAGCACAGCTAAAGGGAGGAATCAATTACTTTCACTTTTACAATGTTGCTTGAGTTAGGAAAAATCCTTGCAAAGATGCTTCTTTTTCTATTAAAAAAACTATTTAATTTGATACTTGTTGACTAACTTTTTTTTTTCTCGGTGGATCTCTTCTTGTTATGGTCGTGTAAAGTATGAATGACATAATTACAAAGCATAATACGCACTCCCATGGCATCAACAAATTGGACAAGCCATCACTAGAACTGCAGGTTGTACGAAAAACCAAGTTCTTATATTTTGCTTTTCTCTATTTATGAGTTTGTTATGATTGTGCAGAGCTTATACCGCCTGAACTTCTTGATGCCCCAAGTATAAATTTTTTATATAATTGCTATAATTATTTTTTAAAGTTTAATGTTTATGTAATTATAATTTTACATTATCATTCCATTATAAATTATTATTCAAATTATTTTAAGATAATTGATTTAAAAATTAATAAATTTAATGTACATGGTGAATTGTGATTAGATAATTATGTAATATATTGTTAATATATAACCTTTTATATTTTATTTTTATTTTTATATATATTGGATTATTTCTGTTATTACTTGTACATTTGAAAGAGGTGTGGTTAATGAAATACTGAAATAGTCACGTTTTAACATTTTAATTAGGCAGTTGTTTGTTGCACTAACTGGTTAGGCACTTTTGTTCATTTCAGCTAGAGGCTAGCAATAGCGCCAAATTTAGTAAGGAAATTGCAGATAGAACCCAAGAATTAAGGTATATCAATTTTGTTAATTAAAGAGAGAAAAATAGTTGAAATACGTGAATATGTGAATATAAACAGATGAATTTGAGTAAAATCCATTGTGTTTTATATTTTGATCGATCAGTTGGTTGAAAGGCGATGATCTTCAAGGACTAGGTCTAAATGAGTTGCTGCAACTTGAGAAAAAAATTGAAATAGGACTCGATCGCGTGACTGAGATAAAGGTACACAAGTTAGCCTCTTCTGGTGCATTGTTGATGCATGATTTATGCTAACTCAATTCAACTTTTACCTTCAGGAAAAGCAGATAATGAGTCAGATTTCTGAACTTCAGAAAAAGGTTTGTACTTGTTGATATAGTTTGATAATGAAGCTAGTATCTGATAATGAAATAAACATATTTAATTAGTATCCTTTCTGTAGTGTAATGGCTAGATAGGTACAGAAAGGTATTCTTGTTGCATGAATTTTAAATAATGCTTAATTTAATGAATATCAAGATTTCTGCGTTTCTAGAATCTACAACTCACTTCAGAATTTTGAGGATTGTTGGTTTCTTTTGTGCATCTCTGCTAATAAAGGGAATCCTGTTGGAAGAAGAGAACAAGCAATTAAAGAAAAAGGTGAGAAATCAAGCAATGACGCACTCGATTTCTTTTATTATGTTTACTTAAAAAAATAATACAGATTAAATAATGTAATTAGTATCTCTTTTTCGTATCTAAAATCATGTTTAACGTTTTAACATGAGATTCACTAGCATCTAGTTGTAAATCTTAAATTGGGATTTAAGAATACTTTTTTGTCACATAAAATTAAATATCTCTTGATATATATTTTTTTTTGTTTTTTTAATGATAAATCTCATTTTGAGATCTTAGAGAGAGAAAAATATAAAAAAAAATTATTTTTTTTAAATAATGTACATATATTAAAGATTCATTCTTTATATTGGAGATCTTTACCTCTTTTATTTTAAAATATAGTAAAGATCATATCTTGAATTCAAAATTTTTATTCAAAGATCTAGAAATGCTCTAGGGACTATTTTTTTCTTTCATTTATGATATTAAATATTTAAAAATTAAGTGAAGATAAAAACATAAAATGATGAAAAGATAATAATTAATATTATCTTAAAAGAACATCTATAGAAAGTGGATAAAAAAATGTGTTGGGTTTGTTAAAAAAAATGAGAATGTCTTGATTTTTTTTTTTTTCATTTCAATTACTAAGTTAAATTAAATAATCAGCTGGTGGAGACGGAGATGGAGACTAAGCTGTGTAAGCCAAAAATTCCTTTCATGGTGGACTCAGATAAGGGAATAATGCAGGAAGAAGGAGTCTCACTAGATTCTACAAATAACATTAGCAGTTGCATCAGTGATCCTCCTCACGAGGATGGTTCCTCAGACATATCTCTTACGTTAGGGTAAGCAACCGAAGCAAATTACCACTTACAATTAATTAGTTACAATTATATATTATATATTCTACAAAAATTAGCTATTTACTTTTTCATTAATTTGAATAAGTCCTTTGTTTTTTCAGGCTACCCTTCTCTAACTGAAGAGGTAACATGGTGAAAGAGTCATGCCCCGTTTAGGGCGTTAATAAGATTTTTTTTTCTTCTTAAAACTGTACCAATATTTTTCTTTTTAATAAAAAACCGTACCACTATGTTTTTGTTGGATTTGTTTATAAGTTATAAGTGTATTAAAAAAGTAAAACGTATGATTATTAACTAAATCAATGAAATATATTTTAATAATTTTATAATTTATTATATATTTCCATGTATTAATTTAATACAATATTAGCTATTAATCTTCTCATCACATATATCTTTGTAGTATTTTACTATATTTTTCTTCGTCAAAGTGTACCTATGGAAATCAAATTGATTTTGGTGGTATCCAATGAATCTGGAATAGTTTGGTAACACAGTTTGTGGGAAAAAAAATTCATATTTGATTTTCTCATAATATATTCTTAAAGAGGAGTAAATAACTTTTAAGTTTGATTAAAAGTCTTGATTGGGATTTAAGATTTAATCTCATAATCGATCTCAAAGTTTATAGATATATCTTGGAACTCAAGGTCTTAATTATGATGTTACCAAATATTAAAAAAAAAATGATTTTGATGGTTTTACTATTTATGACTCCACATGTGAAGGACTAGTAAGTTTAGCTGGCTGTTTAGACTTTGGATCCTTTCTTCTGGTTGTAATAGAGTATATATAGTAATCATGTTAAAGAGAGAGAAATAATTATTTTGTCAAATAAAACCTCGTTATAATTGATTGTAGAATTTGTTTACACATACATACAATCAATTAAAGAGAAAAAAAAGAAACCGATCTACTCTTAAACAGTTTTTTTCCAAATATCATTCAATAATATTAAACGATTTAAATGAAGTTACATATGAAGATTAGTTTAATTTCTCACGATATGCACAATTTAACCATTATTTTTACTTTAAAGTTAATAACAAATGCAAATAATTAAGGATAACAACTAATGAAAATAGTGAAGAAAAAATTATTTAAATTTTTAGAAAACTAGAAAAGAAAAAGTTCATGCAATTGAATAGGAAAAAAAAGGATAAAAATGGATCTTGAGATGATATCAGATATCTCAATTATAACAGTAAAATATCTTTAATGATTTATTATA
>PYAF01000628.1:663139-716554 GCA_007407185.1 Glycine tomentella
AAAACTAGAAAAGAAAAAGTTCATGCAATTGAATAGGAAAAAAAAGGATAAAAATGGATCTTGAGATGATATCAGATATCTCAATTATAACAGTAAAATATCTTTAATGATTTATTATATAAATAATAATAAAATATATGTATTATTAATTTTTTTAGTAAATATTATTATTATTATTATTATTATTATTATTATCATATTATTAAATTATAATATATTATTCAATTATATTACATGTTATATTATTATATCATTATATTATAATAAGTAAATTATATAATATTTACCTATTTTTTGGTCAAATTCAGATTAATTAGTGTTTTTTTTTATGAACGAAAGTTAAGAAAAAAAATATAATATTTTATATTAATGACATATAATAATACAATAATGTATAGATATATTAGAATATGCATCATAATAATAGTATAATTTTATGTAATGTATGAAGTAATAGTTTTGAGAGAGAAATTGAAAGAAAGAAAACAAAAAAAAAATTAGTGAGATTCCTTAATCATTAAAAAGATAAAAAAAAATTAATTTATATTCTAAGTTTAATTTTTATGCATAATCAACATAAAAAATTATATAAAGCAATTAAATTAAATATAATTTTTAAAATAATTATTATAAGAAATAACATACTTTTTTATTGACAGAAAGGGGCCTAACCCACAAGAACACAATCGATTAAAAATCAACTTAATCACCTTTCTGGAACTTTGGATTATTCTGATACAGCACCTCCACCGTTACTACTATGGGCTGTCACTCTTCCAGCAACAACTCTCCCTCCTCGTCACGCCGCCACCGGAGCCACCGCAGCAGCGTCTCTCCGCCTCTGCGAGATAAACACGAGCATTCCTGCTGCAGTACGGCGAAACCGGTTCGGTCCGGTTCGCCGGATTCTCCACCTCGCTCGCCCTCTCCGTCTCCGCGGACGAAGCGGCCGAAGCAAACTCAATCCGAACGCGAGCGGTAGCCTCGAGAGAACGAGAGGAACCATGGCGGTGGTAGCAGAGGGAGAGGTTCCGAGAGGGAAGCCGGTGAGCGGATGGAGAAGAAAACGGAGAACGATGAGAGTAACGGAAGGAGTAACAAATCGGAGAAGAGAACGGAGTACGAAGACGGTGGCGGAAGGAGTAACAAGTCGTCGCGGTCGAGGCACGAGTGGTCGCCAGAACGTGACCGCATTGGGAGGAGCCGGCATAGGTCTCAGTCTCCGTCACGTCACCACGCTTCCGCCGCGGATGCAAAACCTCGTGATGAGGTGTCCGGTGACATCCAACCCTAGTTCTTGTCAATTCTTCAAGTTCTATTTTTTTATAAAAAAAAAAAAAAAATCGTTTTTTTTTTTTTGTTTGGTATGTGTTCACAGTCAGTGTGTGTTGTTTTGCTGAATTGGGGAAAATGAAGCATTTTTTTTAATGCTGGTGTTGGAATTGAAAGGATGAGGATGTGGTTTGGGAGATGGTTGGAATGTTGAATGTTGGTACTTGGTTGCTAGAAAGGGGTGTTATTGCATGAGTTGGGTGGGAATTTAGGTATTACTAGATGTTGATTGAATTTGTGGAATGTAGAGTTTTGGAGGTAATATAGCTATTTAAGAAAATAGGAAGCTTCTCCTGATGTATGAGTGTTTGGCAAACGAAGTATTTATGTGATTGGGAGACTTTAAGAATGAGGTTGGAATTTTACTTAAGGTGGCTTTGAGGATCTTAGATAGTATCCGATTATTTTTTGAGTGTGGATTTAAGTCTAATATTGGTACTACAGAAATGTCTTAAACAGAAAGAAAAAAAAAAAAAAAACGAAAAACAGGTGATTCTTATTGTAATGATGGTTTGTACCCTAGTTATGTGATTAAGGTAACTGTTGAAGTTGTGAAGAGCTCTGGTTCTGTTCTGTTAGCTTGTGTTTTGACAACCTATTAAAAGTCACTTTGCATTTGAAGTGCATTGTTTTGCCTTACAATTTACATCAAGAAGATAGATAGTGGTGACAGATATTATGCTGGTACTTTGCATTGTTGTTTACTTCAATAAAAGAAAATGGCCTTATCCAGTGTTGGTTTTTCTTCTTGAGTACATATTTATTTCATGTCGCTTATGAACACTGGTGATGATAAGCATGGAAAATTATTAGTGAAGCATCAATTTAACAGGGTTTATTGGAAATGACCTGTGAGGAACGATAATCATGGCATATGGGATCATGAGAGTATGTACACACACTAGTGGGTTTTTTCAAATGATCAAAGACTTAATATATTTTTTTTTGCACCACCTTTTCTGTATATTAGTGTTCATACCATGCTTTTCGAGGATTGAGGAAAAGAGGATTTAATAAAGTCAAGCATCCCCTTTCTTGCTTTCTTTTGTTGTCCTTTTCTTGGTTGTAGTGAGGGTGTGCTGAGGGGAATCAAGTCAAGTTAATGGAGCTTATTAGAGTTGAGCTTTAGACTTCAATGGAACAATTTGTATATGTTATTTTACATGTCTCCTGTTGCTGAAATTGTAATGGAAGAGGCACTTCCAAATTCTTATGCCTTACTTTTCTTTCATAGCAGATTGATTCTGTCCTGCCCCTCTTGGTTCCCAAAATGTTGATTAGTTTATTATTCCATACTTTTGGCATTTAATTTTTCATGTCACTTGTTTTCTACCATCTTCATGGTCTCTTTACTCAAGTATTTAACTTTTTTTGCATTTAAGGTTTCACTATTTTCTAGAATTGATGCTTATCTGGATTGCTGTTTAACTTTTGCAGATGACAAACTCAAGAGAAGCTGAACAAATGTAAGCTGTTATTTCAGCTCTGAATTGCATATTCTAGTATTGCTTTGCTGGTTGGTGTTGATCATAATGTTTGATTGTTGATTTTGGTTTGATTTAAGCCAAATCTATTCATACTTTAATAGGAGTGCTGCATTTTGGAATAATTTTTTGTCCTTCAATCTGCTGTAAATTTAGTTTTTTCAAATTGAAAATAAAAGAAGGCACCTTTTTTGTTTATACACAGTACCAAATTTGATAAAATGGGAAGGTTATTGTAAGAATGGCAGCTATTTTGTGACCTTATCAAGTCATTGAACATGCATCTGAATCCAAAATTATAAGTTATTATCCATAGGGTGTTTCCTTGTAGTGACGAGTTCCTAGATGTGATCTCAATTGGGATAAGCTTTGAGAAGATGAGAGCAATAAATTGTGTGTTTGTGAAATAATAGTTTTAAGCAGCCTTGAGCGTGAACATGTTACAGAACACCTTTTTATTTTGCAGAACACCAGGTTGAGTATTCAACCATGGAATATCACACAGAGCTCAATATTAATGTAGTAGGTTCCAAACAGTTTTATTTTATGTTTATGGAATACAAGGATCTCAGAGCCTCATTTTTAATAAAGTTGAAATTTTCTAAATAGTGGTAAAATGGTAATGAAACTGAAATGACATTAGTTTGTTATTTGGCTTGAGGTCATTTCTTTTTTTTTTTTTCTTCTCTCTTAGAAGTTTGGGACTTTGGATGCTATGTTTTCATTTACCACATTATTCCCACCTCTCTCCATGGGAAAGTTTTCGTGGGAAACTAGTTAAAAAAACATTCCCAAGAATTTCCCAGGAATCTTATTGTTTTAAAAAGGATATCAAATATGGGAATTAGATTCTCAACCCAAGATTCCCGGAAAACTCAAAACTTCTTCCCTACAAAACTTCTGTATGAGTTAAAATGTAAAAGTGCTTTTTAGTTATTTTTTTCCAATTAACTTGGTTGTTTGTATCACTAATGCATAATTTTGTGTTTATTTGTTGGATTACATTGCAGGGACTCAATGGGCACCGAATTTGATACAATAGAGGCAAGAATTACATCTATGCTTCCCCAGCTTCAATCTGAGTGTGGCATCCTACAGAGAATGGTGTACAAGAATAAGAACCAGCACCGGCGCAGCTCTTATTTCCAGCGTCTTTTGAAGGTTCACTACTACATGTTACACACTACAGTTTCACAAATGAATCAATTACAAATTGCTTAATGTTTTTCACAAAGTTTTTTTTTTCTTTGTACTATACAAATTTTAGATGTGATTGCATTTGTGTGGAAAGTTGAATGGAACATGTGCATTTTCATGTATGCAATGTGTATTTATGTCTCTTTGGGTTTTGGTTGTGTTGTATTGGAATTTGTAGGTTAGGAGGGATTTAAGACTTCTGCAATCGGCAAACATGGAGGAGCTTGTATCATCATGTCTCCTTGTTATCAAAGGAGATAGACCAAAACAGAAGCTTCATCTTTTAGGGAGGTAGGTCTATATTATTTCTAACAATTATTTTACTTGATGTTTCCCAATTCATGTACAAAGACCAAAACAGAAGCTTAGCACATTGACAGTTTGACATGAGATTTTTTTTTCCAATATGTTGAATTTTGTTTTCTTTTTCCATGCGTGTTGCGGCCATGATTGACAAGATCTAATAAAAGTTGGACATGACAAATTTTAATATTCATGTGAAGAGGTATGATACTGTAAAACATTATTTAGTCCTGCAATTTGTGCACGTATGGTTTAAAAAATGTGTGGATATGATAATGGATGTGGCAACATTATTTTGCAAAAAAATATTACAGTCCTGGAAGTGATGGCTTACTTTCTCTTGCATAACCAAGCATCTCATGGTCATACTTCATTTTTTAATTTATTTTTGGTTTTTGAAATAATTTCATGATGAAATTTCCCCTTCAGCATATGATGATATCATAATTTATAAGTCCTGTCTTGTCGATGATGATAGTGTTTTACATACTGTTTTTTTACAGCTTAAAAAGGAGAAAATGTGATGGTGAAAGACATAATTTTATGGAGCGTCTGTTAGGAGCTGCACGCTTACTAGCCGAGGTGAAATTGCAGATAAATATTATTGTTGCTCTAAATTATAATTGTTTTCCTTACTCTGTACAATAAGATCAATGTGTTTATACTGTGGTAGCTCATTAGCTGTCCTCTTTCCATGTATACAGTATAACTTAATAAGGATTTCACAAAAATTGTTTGACACTAATGGAAATCATTTTTCCTTTTGCATCATAATAGATTTAATTTTGGATTGTTTATTTTTATGGAACCTATTCTCCTATTTCAATTTATGTTCTGTTGTCTTATGCAGATGGTTGAACCAATACTGAAGGCTGCTTCGTATCCTTCTGCTACTTGTATTGTGTGATGTGTATTTTAATGCTTGGCTCATTTATTCTATATAATCATAGTTTACTTTATTGGCCATACTCTGATCATGGCATTATGCTTAAAAAATCTTTTTCATTTATTTCATACAATGGATACCAGTTGGTACTTGGTGTTACCAAATAATATGACATGCTCCATAATATGATTGTAGTATTCCTTTTCATTTGCTTTGCTTTGCTTTTTTTCCCCTGTAACTTCAATGCTATTTGTATAACATGTTGGGAGGAACACTCTTTCTCTACCAAAAGAACAGGGAATCACCTCGGACTCAACCCTCAAACAAACAAACACAGAATAATGCGGAAACGTGAACAATCAAAACACGAGAAAGAACAGAAGAGAAAAAACACAAGCAAAAATAGTTTTACATGGGAGAAAACCTTCTTCAAACACGAAGAGGAAAACTCACAGGACCTTGTCCAGGAACAATCCACTATTATCAATAATGATTACACACTCTCATCAGCCTTTTGCCGGAGACACTCAACCTCACCAACAATGGTGGAAACCACTCTCTACAAGGTTGCTCACTCAACCTCTCAGAGACATACTCACAGAAAGAGCTCTCTCTTCTCTGCGCTCAAAACGAGAATTCTCTCCTTCCTCTGAATTCTGAATCCTACGGCATCCATTTATAAATGTCGTATTTATAGAGAGGAACTAGGTTTAGGGATTTCAGCACCCTAAACTGCAAGTGGGCCGGGGTCAGCCCCTCGGGAATTGGGCCCAAGTCAACAAATCCCTTTTTCAGCACATTGGGATTTGGGTCAAGCATTAAAACGGAAATATCCAACAAAACATAAGGAGTTTACTTGCATATACTAATTCTATATAATAAAGTATGTTTGTTCACTCTTTGGTTTGATCTAGATCTTCATTGAAACATGGACTTCTTAGTTCATACTTGCCGATGTTGATGTCATCTTCCCCTTCCCTTCATACAGTCGTAGATTATGTTGATTTTGAAGTTCTACATTTCTGAAAGCTGATTTCCAATTATGATTGGTTATACTTTGGAGAAGTAGAGTACACAAACCCTCGAATTTTTTTTATCATCATTAATGCCAGTAGTACTAGTGACCTTTAGTATTTTCCTTGAAATTTTATGATAATCTGTTAAAATTGCAACATAAAAGTTCTTTCCTTGACTATTTAACAGTGAGGTATCAGTGTTGTTTGCTCAATCTTTTTTTATGGGATTTTCTCTGACAATCATGGCGTTGCTTGCACGTCTTAGAGTTCTGGTTCAACAAGTAAGTTTCCCAAGTTTATGTATTGTATTTAATCAGGTTTTATCATTTTTTAAGTGGGAATTTATTTAATGTGGATTGTGGAACATCGAGGAAGAGGTTATTTTTAAATTAGCTAGAAAGTAAAAGTGATATTATTAGATTGAAATTAGATACTGTAAAATGAAGATTATTCCTCTGTGATCATGAATTGATCTTACAGCTCTATTGATTTAGTTAATTCAAACTTTTTTCTTTCTCCTTGCGCAGATACTGCTTGATGTTGTTTCATTGTTCAACATGGTTTCTTCCCTCTCTATAACGAAGCAATCAATAAAAATAATTCATAATGGAATTGAGGTTAGTTTTTACCACCAAATTCTCCATTGTATACATATTTATGCATAGACATGGATAAAAAAAACTAAAAAACTACATATCCCATTGCTCAGAGGCTCCTCGCCATGCGAAGGTAAGGGGGAGGAATATTGTACGTAATTTTACCCTTGCATATGCAAAGAAGCTGTTTTCGGATGTGAACCCATAACCAACAAGTCACCAAGGCACAACTTTACCTGTGTCATGGATAAAAAAAAATCTAAAATGATATTCTGCACGCTAATATATTCTTTCCCTGCTTTTTCTGATATATACTATCGATGCAGGTTTTTAGAGATTTCTACCCTGTTAGTGATGATTTTGTTACATTAGAGTGTGTTTGGAAATCAGACAAGTTTATATTACTTCAGAGGAAGCATAAAACAAATGATGAAAGTCAAGTTGAGGACTCTGGTGGAAATGTTTCTGTCCAAACATCAGATGTTAAATATAATAGTATTGAGTCTTTTCTCGGGGGTAAGAACTATGATTTGTTTTGTTTTTGTTGTTCCATATTATCAAGTCTTCTTTATTTTACTATTTTTGTTAGTTCAGTTTATGTCAATTTAAATGCTTTATAACAACGTCCTTCTAGTTCTTATGGTGTTTGAAATAATTTGTCTTTTTCATATTACTATATTTCTGAACTCAACAATTTCAGATAAGAAAGTATTGAACTCGATCACTTGCTGATTTGACTTATATTCAATAGCTTCTCTTGTTCTGTTGAGTGAGTACAATTGGTAGTCGATATTCTATTCTTTTAGTTATTATAAAGCATTGGTCTTGATTGAATTGATCTTGTCATCCAAGAAAAACATTGGCAGAAATTATTATAAGGGATCTCACGAATCATGATGAATAATATCATTGAGAATTTGGTTTTAACCAAACCCAATGGCATTGCATGATCCACGTGACCGACCATACCTGTTGGGATAAGACTAGTGTTGTTGTTCTTTAATTGACCTTATACTTTGATTTCTAGAGTTCTTTTTAATTAGTTAGGCTTCTAAATTGGCATCTCGATGGTTCACAGTTTTTGCAAGTGATTTGCATGCATGAAATTGAATATAAACCTCATAAATAAAAGAATTACTTTTCTCTCACCTTTATTGGTGGCATCACCATTGTATATACAAAGTTAACTTTTATCTTGTTGGTGCCATTAATTTTAACCAAGGCTTGGTAAATTGTGTTGTGTAGATGATCAGCTTGTCCCTGAGAGAGTAGAAGCAGATGTTGCTGCAAAAGAAGATCCTAATCATATCAATGATATGAATACTGAATTGTTTACTGGCTCATCACAAATTGATGACAAGGAAACTAGGTATAGTGATCAACGCACCACAAAAGCCTTCATCAACGAATCTTCACAAGAGGCTGGTTTACATGCATCATTAAGGTCTTCTACCAATGATAAACTTCAATCTTGTCCGAAGAAGGTCGCATTTGTCTCAATCAAGAATCTTACATTAATGACACACAAATCTTAGTGTCTGTTTGGTTGTGCGTTACTAACACTTGATCCATGTCTGGGCTGAAGCCATAATTTATAGGGTCTGCATATTATTTGATGATTGATGCGAAAATTTGGGCAAAACTTGAAGTCACAAACGTGTGTTTGAAACACGGTACTAATGCTAAGACATACAACCTCATGGGAAATTGAAGGGGCCAAACAAAGAATGACATGGGGGATTCACTTGTTAGTTATTTACTGATGTAAATGCAAAGGGTAATTTTAAACATATCTTGGTTAGCAAGTCTTTTTAGAATAGAATACTCTTTGGTATGTATATGAATCATATATTTTATAATTAAAATTAAAAATACAAAACATTTTTCTAAAATTCGGCTCCACTTTTTGGTCATATGTATGCATCCTGATTGCCATTAAAGTCTCATGCCACCAAGTGTGTGAACTAACAAGGACTATGGTGGGGACTAAATTAACCGTTTTAGAGATGCATGTTTTTATTAATAAATAAGGTTTTGTTTTTACTTATGAGGATCAAAATATCCAACGGATGCAAATGTAAGGATTATATTAATAATTTCATTTATAACTAATTTTGTTGGTATAACTTTTTAAAATAAATTAGTTTAAAGTACTTCAATATATTTCTCATCAAATTTATTCGTGTGTAATACTCCATTTTAAAATAAGTGACATTCTAATACAAAATAAAATTTTCATAATGTTAAGGTAATTCAGTTTTCAATAAAACATTATATTTTTATTCTAATTATACCTTCAAATAAACAATTAATATCATCTCTCAGGTTTTATTAAATTACATAAATTTCTCCTTTTTTAAAAAGTATTATACGAACACCCCTTATATATTATACTAACCGAACTTAATTCTTTGAAAAGTTTCGCTAGCTAACACCCTCGTTGATGTAAAAGAGAGGATCTAATAAAAAATAACTAAACTAGATACTTCAAGTCAATGCTTGATGTAATAATGTCCTTTGCAACAATGAATTATATATAAAATTCACTAAACATTAAATTTCAAAAGTCAAAAAGATTTTAAACAATACTCCAAATATTAAAATATCCAATAAAATTCATCTATATATAAACTGAATCATGAAATCCAACATTCAAATATCTACTAATGATCCTAAGAAATAATAAAATCTATTCGGCCACACAAATGATCATTTATTCTTAAATTCCAAATCAGTCTAGAATCAAACTAAATGAATGAAATAGTAATTCTTCATGTCTCCTTAGTCCCAATGATTTAGTTTCCATGTTTTGAAAACAACACTAACTAATGAGATATATAATCCCAGTTAATGAAACACACAATTATAAAATATTTCACAAATAATGTTTATTCTCATTCGACATAACAACCGAAAAAATCAATCATGATACCCATATTCTTTAAAATAAACACTAATAATAATATAAATATTTCAAATTAATAATTTTCTCATATAAGATATTATAGCATCACCACACACAAGTCTTTCACCTAGCAATGATTAATCTCTAATAATATCACAATCAATCAATATTAAATCAACCAATTTCAAGACATTCTATATTATGTGAGAATATTCTTCTTTATCGAAGAAAGCTACCTCTCAATTTCAATTACTTGGAACACTAACTTAATCTCATATGAAGATGTACTCAATTATATAGAACACCATTTCAATCCCATGTAGAGATATAAGTTAATCCATATAGAAATATAATCATTCCTCAAAGAAATTACATCAATCTCTTACTATCAAACAATCGCATATACCAAAAGACATAATATCATTCACATTTAGTTTAATTAAATAACATTAAGAATCTATCACAATTCAACCGATTATAAACACGCACCAAACAATCATATACCATCTCAATTAAACTTGTAAATATAAATCATAAACATTAACTAATGATGTAAAATGATATCTTAACTAAAAGTTTAACTAAATTCAATTAAGAATTTTGGTTTAATTCACCGTAACTACAGGTTTATAGGTGCCCCTTTGTATATCATATATACTTATTTTACAAATGAAAAACCTTAATATACATTCCAGCATTCGTTTCGAACAATCGCATGTTCACAGAAAACAATTATCAACGCAAACAAATATTAATTATATAAATTATAGTAATTTAATTTATTTCTTTTAATTATCCTTCAACCAATTTTCGCTCAAGTATATTTAATCGTGCACAAGAATAAAAGAACACAGACACAAAATCTCATGAAAAAAAAATGTTGGATAATTTCTGTTTTTAGTTGATTGATAATCTTATCTTTATTTGATAAGATATTTATTTGAGAAGATATTTATTTGATAAGATATAATCTTGTTTGAAAAGATATGTTTGATGGCTTAGGCCCAGCCCATTGTAAACCTAATTCATCATATAAATAAATGAGTAAGGGTGAAGGCAAAACACATAAAAATTTGAGAGCCTCAAGTAACAGTCTTGAGTGCCATATTTGAGCAAGCTACCGTGCTTGCATATTTGAGAGCTCAGAGTGAAATACTGTGAGCGTTTGAGTGACCATCATTGTTGGAGAGGTTGAATGTACCACCACCATTGGTGTGTTTTTTGATTCATTATAACCGTGATTTGTTATAGTAGATTTTGATACTAGACTAGGTCCCGTGAGTTTTTCTTTTCTCACATTGAGGAAGGTTTTCTCACGTAAAACAAATTCTGATTGTCTCTCTCGCTCCCCTTTTGATTTTATTCCGCTTCCGCAATTTGATATTTGAGGGTAACAGTGGTATCAGAGCCAGGTTCGAGTGTTTTGAAGGGGCCGAGATGGAGATCAATGGCATAACTCATGACGGAGATATGTTCAAGTTGACTGCAGATAACTTCAACTATTGGAGGTCGATGATGGAGGATCATCTTATCTGCAAAGATTTATATGAACCCATTGTCCTTGAAGAAAAGTCGACCGGGAAGTCAGACAAGGATTGAGAGATCTTGAGTCGGAAGGCCGTGGCCACGATCAGGAAATACATTGACAAAAGTCTCTTTGAGAACGTGTCTAAGTTCACGAACGAGTACGAACTGTGAACAAGTTAGAATCCATGATTCAGAAGAAGGCTCCCAGGAACAAAGCACACTTGATCCGCTGACTTGTGAAGCTAGAATACAAGGACGACATGAGTATGATAAAGCACCTCAATTCCTACAAAGGAATTGTGAATCAATTGTCCAAAGCCAACATGAAGATAGATGACAAGATGCAGGCTTTGCTGTTGCTGAGTTCGCTACCAGAAAGTTGGGATACTTTGGTGGTAACTTTGAGCAACTCGGTTCCAGAAGGAAAACTGACGATGGATGCCGTGACAGACAACCTCCTGAATGAAGAAGCCAGGAGAAGAGAACGAGGTGTATCCAGCACGTTTAAGGCTAACATTGCTGAGAACAAAGGAAAGACCGACTCCCGGGGTCGTGGCAAGAACCGGGATCGGGGTGGACGAGATAAGTCCAGAGGTCGATCTAAGTCCAAACATGATTTGAAGTGCTTCTACGGTGGGAAGGTAGGACACAAGAAGCCGGACTGCAGGACTCTGCAGAATGATGAACAGAATGATTGTGTGAAGCCATATCAAATTGTTCCCAGAAGAAAAAGTGATCAGAGCACCACGGCTGTGGCTGCTAACCTGAATATCGAGATATTCCTCCTCAGTGAGGAAATGTTGAACATAGTCCATGATGACTGCACCTGGATTGTTGGTTCCGATGCCTCGTACCACGTCACCCCATATGAGGGATTCTTCTCTGCTTACAGGAAGGGAGATTATGGTATCGTGAAGATGGGAAATCAGGTGACCAGCAGAATTGTTGGTATTGGTGATGTAACTCTGACCACAGATATAGGGTGCCGGGTTACGTTGAAGGATGTGAGGCATGTACCTGACATGCGTCTGAATTTGATCTCGGTTGGAAAACTAGATGATGCCGGGTCAGTAAATTACTTTGGAGAAGGTAGATGGAAGCTGACCAAGGGAAGCTTAGTCGTGGCCCGAGGAAAGAAAGAAGGCTCCTTGTATGTCATGCAAGGAAAGACCAATGACGGAGAAGCCAATTCGATTCGAGATGAACTGAGCTTGGAGCTGTGGCACAAGCGCCTCGGCCACATGAGCAAGAAAGGACTCCAGATTTTAGAGAAGAAACAACTACTGACCGGGTTGAAGGGTCAAGTGTTGGAGAGTTGCACGCACTACCTAGCTGGAAAGCAGCACCGAGTTTCTTTTGTGAAACTGGATCAACCCAGACGACGCAAGAACATTCTTAACCTCGTCCACACTGATGTCTACTCCATGGTCGAGAAGTCACTCGGTGGAGCTTAGTATTTTGTTTCCTTTATTGATGATCACTCCCGCAAAGTGTGGGTTTATCTTCTGAAGATAAAAGACCAGGTACTCCAATCTTTCAAGGAATTCCATGCCATGGTGGAAAGAGAGACTGGCAAGAAGTTGAAGGTGGTCAGATCTGATAACGGCGGTGAGTATCGTGGTCCCTTTGAAGTTTACTATAGAGAAGTCGGGATCCGACTTGAGAAGACGCCCCCAAAGACTCCTCAGTTGAATGGACTTGCTGAGAGGATGAACCGGACTATTGAGGAGAAGGTCCGAAGTATACTATCGAATGCCGAACTGGCGAAAGCATATTGGGGAGAGGCAGTGAGAACAACAGTTGATTTGATAAATCTCTCACCATCACGACCGCTGGATGGAGAGATTCCAGAGGAAGTCTGGACAGGTCGGAGAGCGACCTATGATCACTTGAGGGTGTTTGGATGCCGAGCTTTCGTGCATGTCCCTAAAGATGAAAGGGCGAAGCTGGATGCGAAGATGAAGGAGTGCATATACCTCGGTTCGCCAAAAACTGAGTTTGGTTTCAGACTGTGGGATCCAATCAACAAGAAGATTGTGAGAAGCCGAGATGTAGTCTTCCATGAGGATGAGACCATCCATGACATCTCGAAGTCCCAAGTCCGGGTTACTGTCCGAAGAGAAGAACCCGTCCCTCGTAAAAGTGCTGAAATAGGGGGAGAAACTAGTGAAGAAATCGCTGAAGACGATATTGAAGATGATGACCAGCAAGAAGTTGATGATGCCGGGATCCGAGTTGAGAATGAAGAACCGGGTTCTGAAGCAGCTGATGAAGAACAGCCGAGATACCCCACTAGACAAAGACGACCTTCTACAAGGTACCCTGATGATGAATACACCATCATTGTTGAAGATGGTGAGCCTCAGAGTTATGATGAGACCATGATGAGCTCAGAGAAAGGAGAATGGGAGAAAGCCATGCAGGATGAGATGAAATCCCTGCATGAGAATCAGACCTATGAGCTGACCGAGCTACCCAAAGGAAGACGAGCTCTGAAGAACAAGTGGGTGTACAAGAACAAACAGGAGGAGAACGGGCAGAAGCCGAGATACAAAGCCCGGATTGTAGTGAAAGGCTGCAATCAAAAGAAAGGAGTTGATTTTGAAGAAATCTTCTCTCCTGTTGTGAAGATGACCTCGATCCGAACTGTGTTAGCCATGGCAGCTATAATGGACCTCGAGGTAGAACAGATGGATGTGAAGACCGCATTCCTTCACGGTGAGTTGGAGAAGGAGATATATATGGAGCAACCTGAAGGGTTCCGAGCTCCAGGATGCTACGGCATGGTATGCCGATTGAAGAAGAGTCTCTATGGCTTGAAGCAAGCACCTCGGCAGTGGTACAGGAAGTTTGATTCCTTCATGACAGAACATAAGTTCATGAAGACAGAGGCCAACCACTGTGTATTTGTGAAGAGGTATGAAAACGGAGACTTTCTAATCCTTCTGTTATATGTTGACGATATGTTGATTGTAGGGCAAAGCAAAGAGAAGATTGCCACCTTGAAGAAGGCATTGAGCTCATCCTTTGCTATGAAGGACTTCGGCCCTGCAAGACAGATTCTCGGAATAAAGATCATCCAGGATAGAACGAAGAAGCTACTGTGGCTAAGTCAAGAGAAGTATGTTGAGAAGATCTTGAAGAGATTCAACATGGACAAAGCCAAAACAGTTAGCAGCCCCTTGGTCGGACACATGAAGCTGATTAAAAGGCAGTGTCCGAGATCTGATGAAGATAGAGAAGAGATGCTGAAGATCCCGTACCAATCCGTCGTCAGAAGTTTGATGTATGCAATGATTTGCACAAGACCTGACCTGGCGTTTGCAGTTGGAATGGTGAGCCGGTTTCTTTCAGACCCCGGCAGAGAGCATTGGGAAGCAGTGAAGTGGATCTTCAGGTACTTAAAAGGTACATCCGACTTTTGCCTACGATTTGGAGATGGTGAAGCCGAGCTGCAAGGCTATTCGGATGCCGATTTAGGGGGAGATTCCGACTCGAGGAAGTCGACGACTGGATATTTGATGAGATTTGCTGGAGGAGCAGTATCTTGCCAATCAAAATTGCAGAAGTGTGTGGCACTTTCAATGACCGAGGCCGAGTACATTGCCGTGACCGAGGCCGAGTACATTGCCGTGACCGAGGCAAGCAAGGAGATGCTGTGGATGAAGAAGTTCCTCATGGAACTCGGCCATGAACAAGATAAGTACGAGCTGATGTGTGACAACCAGAGCGCAATTCATCTTGCGAAGAACTCGACCTATCACTCCCGTACCAAACATATTGATGTGAGATATCACTGGATCCGGGATGTGGTAGAGGCTGGACAGCTCGCACTTGGCAAAGTGCACACCGATTTAAACTGGTCCAATATGATGACCAAGCCGGTACCAGCATGGAAATTTGAAGATTGCTGTGAAGGAGCCGGGCTGATGAATTCGGCACATTGAAGCCGAGAAAGAAGGCCGGGTTGTTGAAATTGAAGACCCCGGTCTCACTGAAAAACGGAAGGGGCAGATTTGTTGGATAATTTCCGTTTTTAGTTGATTGATAATCTTATCTTTATTTGATAAGATATTTATTTGAGAAGATATTTATTTGATAAGATATAATCTTGTTTGATAAGATATATTTGATGGCTTATGCCCAGCCCATTGTAAACCTAATTCATCCTATAAATAGATGAGTAAGGGTGGAGGCAAAACACACAGAAATTTGAGAGCCTCAAGTAACAGTCTTGAGTATCATATTTGAGCAAGCCACCGTGTTTGCATATTTGAGAGCTTAGAGTGAAACACTGTGAGCATTTGAGTGACCACCATTGTTGGAGAGGTTGAGTGTACCACCACCATTGGTGTGTTTTTTGATTCATTGTAACCGTGATTTGTTATAGTGGATTTTGATACTAGATTAAGTCCCGTGAGTTTTTCTTTTCTCACATTGAAGAAGGTTTTCTCACGTAAAACAAATTCTGATTGTCTCTCTCGCTCCCCTTTTGATTTTATTCCGCTTCTGCAATTTGATATTTGAGGGTCCGAGATAACCCAACAAAAAACCACAAGAAATATAAGCAAACTGACTTCAATTATCCATTACACTTAACAATCGTATGTAACTTTTATAATTTCATCAACCCTCATATGAATATTATCAAGAAATCCATAAGTTATAATTTCAAGAAAACATACCATCAAAGTTTTAAAAGTATATGTTATTTATCTTTTAAAGACATCCTTAAACCTTTAGACTAGATATTTCTACAAAGTATCCTATAAACACAGAAAGTTTTCTCTCTATGCGTTATGCGTTCTCGTTTGTTTTCAACTGTTTTGATCTCTCCTTTTTCTTTCTCTAAAGTCTCTCTTTCTTTTTTTTTCCTTGATTTTTCTAATCTTTATTTATATTAATTCCTAACAAATTATCTAATCATTTGACTGCACATTTTCTTATCTTATATATAAATTATAATATCGTATTTTATTTATCTTATATTTATATAAGATAAACTAACATGCTTAAAAACATAAGATAAAATAAATATCATATCTTGTCTTATCTGATCTATTATGTATATATTTTCTATCTTATCAAATATATTATTTTATTTTTATAGAAAGTACTATTCTTTTTTTTTTTTAGATGTTAAACCTGACATTTGACAAGTCAATCAACTACTTGGTTAGCTTTCCTAAAGAAATGCACCCAAGAAGAAACGCCTTGGTTAGCATATTTGAGAAGATCGATTGGACAATAAAAGCACACTCATGAGAAGGCACACGCCCATTGGTAATGGGATTGATGGCTACCTTGGAATTAGACTCCACCAACAATTCACTAAAACAGCTAGACCGGGCAATATCCATTGCTTAATCAATTAAATGAAAATATAATTCAATCACAGACTATCACATGATAATTAGTTTAATAATTTTTATAATAATTATTTTAAAAATTATATTAATGATAATTTTGAATTAACTGATAATATTTTTTTTTTACACTAACTGAGCATAACTTAAGAAAAAATATTTCTTTTTTTATTTTCAAGAAATTATAATTACCAATTTTGGATTTAAAACTGAAATATATAAAAATGAGTAAATATCTAACTTAGTCTTTGAAAATGTAATTCGTTGATATATGAGTTTTTGAAAGATGAAAAATAATTTTTTGCCCTTGAATATGTAAATGTCAATATTTTAATCTTCTTGTTATTTTTGTTCGTCAAGTGTCATGTGACAAGTGAGGATTGAAATGTCATGAGAAAATGTTATCAAATGGGATACTTACTCGGCATGACCAATTTGTCATTTTTTAAATTTTTTTTATAAATCAACGATCAAATATTTTTTTTATTGTTTTTATTTTTCTCTCTATCTCTCTCTCTCTCTCATCTTTTCTGATCTACCACTCTTTCTACAACACCAACCTAACACTAAATGCTAGACATAGAAAGATAGTGGGGGAGGAGGCAAGGCAGAACATAGCAGCGACGACAACAATGCCACTATGACCTCTTCGGTGGAAGTACAAAGTGTGGTCATAAACCCAGGAAGGCAAGCTACCATCCTCTACCTTGCTAGTCCAGTTGCAATGAGGTGCGTGATTGAGGAGGACACAAATGGAGTCTGTGGTGATCGTTAGTGGGGGCACCAATGTCGATGATGAGGGCATCCTTATGCATTTAGTTTTATGATTTATCGTGTCAAAATTTGAAAATTAGGTTGGTGATTTTTTAGATCTGGATAATGCTCATTTTTGTTGGATTTGTGATTATCATGAAGGTATTTGTGTTTGGTTTTGTTATTGTGTCTCCATCCATGTCATCGACATTGATGTCATGCGTTGGCCTTGACGCGATGGTGTTGGTTCATTCTTGAACTCGCACTCACCAATGAGCTAAAGTGTCAAAGAAGACGAAGTTCGACATGGAGGCGTCGTACTATTGTCATCCTCCGCAAAGAGTTGAAAAGAGTGGTGTGTGAAAAGATCGTGTAGAGGTTGAAGCTTTGAGAACATACTAGTTCTGATGATAATAACTTGCATCCAGCGATGCACCAACACTCACAATAGAGACAAAGGGAGGTTAACTAATTTTTTATTTCTTTTTTGCTCTTTCTTCACTGCTCTATTCTCTTCTTACTTGCACTCAATTTTCTCTTGCATTTGTATGTAGCAAATTTGGTGCCATTTTGGTTATGATTCAATTGACGCAGGTTCTAAATTTGGTGGTTTTGAATAGGATTTTGGATTATAAGACTTATGTTTGAATTCATTCAGACATATTGGAGAACTCGTTGATAAGGACTATTTTGTACAATTGAAAATGATCAATTTATATTAACAAAATAAACAAACAAAAAATAGCCAAAGACCACTTTTAGTCATGATGCATCTTTGTTCATGAAGAAGAATATGAAAGGGGGAAGGATAAATAATTGTTGGCAAGAAGAGCAGAGGTTGTTGGGTTAAAATAAATTAAATTAGACATAGTAGTTCATCTAAATATTCATGACAAGTTGATTTTATCAAGTCAGTATTCCATTTGACAATTTTTTTTTCATGACATTTATCCTCACATGTCACATTAATGAAAATGTTACACTTAACAAATAAAAGTAATGACAACACCAAAATATTAACATTTTTACTAGGGATGTTCAAAATTGAACTGATCAAAAAATATAACCAAAAATCGATCAAAAAATCAATAACCAATTAAAACCAAAATGTCTTTGGAGTTTTTGTATTTTTATTTAGTCAATCGAGCGGTTGTGAGCCAGAGTTTTTGTATTTAATCAATAACCAATTAAAACCAAAATGTCTTTGGATTTTTATTTCGTAGATCTGTTACCTTAGCCATTGTGAGCCAGAGTTGAACCACCATTCTCGTCTCTCGTAAGTCTCGGCCTTTCTAGCAAATTTTCTTTCTGAGCCAGAGCCACTACTCTCGCAACTCACAAGTCTCGGCTCTTGCATTTCTCGACCTCTCTCAGGTTCCTCTAAACTCTCGCAATCATCACCGATTCACCGTGACCATGAGCCATTGTGAGCCACCACTGTCAGCGAGACAACGACTCAGTCTGTGAGCCACCGTTGTTACATTGCATGCTATATTGCTATTAGTTGTTTCAAATTTCATTGTACTGCAGTACTGGTATGCTGATCAATTGATTATTGTGTAGTTTTCAATGAATCTTATGTTGTGTTTTTGCCTTTTTGGGTAATAATATTGAATGATTGAATCTGCTAGTTAATTTTTTTTATCTTAGTATTAAGAATTTGTTAACTAAATAGAGCGAAAGAGAAGCAGTGAGATATAATATTCATGGAGATGTTATAATGACATTAATGATAATTTCTTGTTGCTGGTAGTTCAATTATATTTATTAAAACATGTTGGTAAGTTTTGTATACTTATATTAAGATTTTTTACTAACACATTATGTTATTTATTTATAAATACGAAAGTAACTTGAAAATATGAATATGTTAGTATTTATAGAGTCTTTATTTGATAAATTTATATTATAAAATATTCTAACAATGAAAATCTATAGTAATAAAAATTACAAAAAATAAATCGAACTAAATCATGTTTAGTTAGTTTAAATTTTACTTTAAATAAAAATTTAGTCAAATAAAAGTGTGTATTTTTAAAGTTTAGTTCGAGTGACTTTTTAATAAAAAATTGAATCACAAATACTATTAATTTTAACAAATTCAGAAATAAAAAAATAAATTTTTATCTTTTTAAAACTCATGTCAGTTAATTACATTTTCTGAGAACAAATTTTAAGTATTTTTCTTATAAAAATTCACCAAGGAGTAGAGTGGTAACTCCATATTAAGAGTCGAAAGAAAAATACATGAACCTTCCAACCGAGTTTGGGACAGGTGGCGATTTATAATTGGCGGATTTCAATAGTATTTAGGGCACTCTTTCCACGCACCCCCAATTTCCATGAGTGGCATTACCGCTTGCATCAATTTCGCGCTCTCAACTCACTGCTGCTCCCCCCAAAAGCCCTTGCTGTTGCTGGGGAACCATGAGCAAGTCTCCGCGCAGAGATCTGCAAGTCTTCGATTTCAACGAAGAGGATGAGGTCGCCTCCGATAAACACCACGATTTCCTCGCTCGCGGTAAGACGATTTCCCTAATTTCCCAATTCGAGAAACAAACGTGATCTTCAATTGGAATTGTTCATATATAGTACTCGTTTTGCCTTTTAGATGGTAATTTAATTTGTAGGTGTCGCCATTGCGTTATATTTAATGTTTGATGATTAATAGTTTCGATTTTAAAGTATGGCGAATGCTCATTAGAGAGACAACTTGAAGGAACCGAAGGAGAGGAATGGAACCTAGAGAATTCTTCCTGATTGTGAATGTTTTCGTTTTCTGAGGACTTAAAGAGTTTGTAAATAATTTAAAAAATGTAGTCATGATGGCTGGTTATCTTTATTGAGATGAGTTGGGCTGTCCTTAACACAAGACGTTGTCGAGCATTGGCAGTAGTCTCGTTTTGATTCTGGATGAGCCGAGTGCACGCCATGGTTGTTGAGAATTCGTGGAAGGGTAGTAAACTTCAATATGCTTAAATAGATAGATAACGAAGAATGACATGTATATATATAATTATAATGAAATGAAAAAGTATTAAAGACAAGCAAACACTAACCCGAGCACTGGTTAAGGAATTATAAGTGCATAGTTTTTATGAAAAGTGTTATTAATATACTCTTGCCACAATTTCCAATGCATCTCCAGTGTGATTTTCAATATATTTTTTTTATCGTCTTTTAATCATTACCCTTGGAGCATGGATAGCAAGACCCTTAAAAGATAATAAAATAGTAACAATAAATTATGGATTATGAACGGCAAGATTGAGAGTCCTACTCTTTATTGTTGAAATATGCCATTCCTACTTTATTTTAGTAATCTTGCTTTCTTGAAATAGTTTCCCTCTCATGTTGCCCACTTCTTTCTATTTTTCTTTTTATTTTATATAAGCATTTCAATTAAATTGATTGTACATATATCGTGATGTATTGACAGATTCCCAGGTCAATAAGGTTGGCATCAAGAGTGTTGCCAGTATTCATTGTGTTGATGTAGCTGGTGCTATGTTTAATTTGGAAAAGGATTGTTCTGACCCCCCTCCTGACACAGTGGAAGATATATATGATAGTAAAGAGAATAGTTCTGTGTTGGAAGCTGACAAAGAATCAAATTTGATTAGTCATGATAGTCGTCATCATTTTAAAATAGATATTCATAACCATAACAAACTAGAGAAAATGGATACAAGTGGCGAAGTATCTTCACCTGAAACAAGCCAGATTGACCCTTCAGGGTCCTCATTTTTTTGCACAGCCCCTTCAGGGTCTTCATACAGTGTACTGTAACTTCAATTTGTCAGATTACAGCCTAAGTAATTGATTTAATTGTGAGATTTATATCTATGTTCATTTTTTATACAGAATGAATCAATTGATGTCAATTCAGAGGCTGATGAGAGCATGAATGAGAGTGCTCCAACAAGTCCTGCTTCTGATTTTCCAGAGAATGGTGGTGTGTTTTTTGTATTCCTGGATTCCTTATACTTGGTAACTCTACCACGTTCAATTTGGAAATATTATATTGCAGTTTACTCACTAAACTTAGTATTCATTATTTCAGTGTCATTAAATGGTCGTGGATTGAATGGCACAGACAATTCTGACATGGTAATTTTCTTAAGCACATGACCTTTTTTAGATTTGGTATTGCTTTAGTTGTTTTTCTACTGTTATCTTTTATTGCTTTTTACTTTTTCATTACTGCTGCATATTAATTTTTTGGATTGGTTTGTCTTTCCTCTGGCTGCTTCATCAAGTTTACCTACCTTTTATCTGAGAATATAAGCTGATGTACTCACTGTTTAAGCTACAAACTTTGTATTTTCTTACCTCTATATCTAGTACATCAATTTAGAATGCTTTCTACGGCATTTGATTCACTATTTTTGTGGCATATTATGGTTCATTTTGTTTTTGTATTCACTATTATTTTCTTTCATGTAATCTTCAGGATGACACAAATACAGAAGTTGTTCTTCATCCTGATTATGTCATATACCAGGATAATTATTATCTGGGGCCAAAGTTAACCTTTTCACCTTGTTTTGTCAAGATCAATGTTTCAACTACATGTCTAAAGCAAGAAGCTTTTGATATTGAATGGGCAGTTGAAGATCTCATTGACATTAATTGTCAGTTGTTTCAAAGTGTGAGTTTTATAGTTCTATTGCTTGCAATGTGTGTGTGTGTATTCTATAATTCTCCTTATATGCCCTTTCTTCAGAGTGGAACTGTCATTATAAAGCTTCGAGTAATATCAAGTAATGCAAGCCAATCAAATCATGTAAGCGATGCTTCAGGTGAGTGCTATTATTATAGTTGATCAATGGGAATGGTTTTCTTCTTCATTATATCTTGGCATACATGACGTAACTTGTCAATTTTATTCAAACTAGCTAAATTTATTTGGGTAATTTCTGGTAGTAGGAGTTTGTAGTTTGTTTTGCAGATAGTAACTTCTCTTCTCTCTGTTACTGATTAAATGTATGTCTATACATATGCTAGGCATTGAGGAATTGGAAATTGCGGTTGCTGATTACAATTGGTCCCTCAGACACAGACAAATCACATCTCTTAATCTGAAATACTTGGCTTCTTGGAACACGGCTCTTCGGTAACTCATTAAGTTGTATTTTCTATTACATTTTTCCTTGGCCAGTTGGTTATCAATTTTCTATAAAATGCTGCACAGATTGTAGGTTTTCAACTGTTGGATACTGGTTTCTATCAATTATAATTGATTGATGGATAGGCTGCAAGTCACAAGTCTCGACAGGACTCTGTTAATTGTAATATTTGCCTTTTGTTTATAAACTTGTGATTCATTGTTTGGAAAAGTTTATTCATGGTTCAAAATTGATTTGAGGTGCATATGTTTTGTGCTCTGAATGCCAGTTTATGTCATTCTATTGAATGTATTATTTTTATGACTAATTTTTCTCTTGTAGTGCGGATGTAGAAGGCAATGAAACTGATTCACGTGGGTCAAGATGCTACTTCCCTAAGTAAGAATTGTTTGTTAATTTCCTTTTCCATTTTGGAAAGCATATCTACATGTATGGATGCCATAGCCCATAGCTTTTATTTTGAAAACTTTTCAGGTTTAGTGCTTTATGGTGTCCTATTTCCTTTGCTGTTGCATATATGCTGTCTATTAATCTTCTTTTCACCGTATTCCATAGTTTATTCTATGGTTTAATGCGTGCTTCTGAGATGTTTGGCTTAGGATGTTGAAGCTGAGTGCAATCCTTTTCACTCATTCTTCTAATTAAAAATGTTGCAGATATCATTTATTGCTTATTTATTGGAAATTTGAGGTAGTAGTCCATGGTTACATCTGTATGGTTTTCATGTTTTCCATATACCTTTAAGTAGAAACGTGCACAACTTCTGTTATGTTGAGGAAAACAGGTTCACATCAATCTTCTGATTTCTATATACGTTTTTAATGCGTCTATTAGAGCGAATGTAAAAGATCATGATATCTTGTAAATAACCATTAGAGCCTATTGCTTTCTACTATCATTTTCCATTTTCTCGTCTTGCTTTGTTTGTGTGTGTGTGTGTGTGTTTTTTTTTTTTTTTTGTGGGGGGAGGATGTAGCTCCTAATACCATGTTTAATTCTAAGAATTTATGATCTGAAACAGTTTTGAGGAGCCTTTTGATGATGTTATCTATCCGAAAGGGGATCCAGATGCTGTTTCCCTAAGCAAGAGAGATGTAGATCTCTTGCAACCAGACACATTCATTAATGACACTATTATTGATTTTTACATCCAGTGAGTTTGCTCTCTATCTCTCTCTCTCTCTCTCTATACACACACACATATGTATGTATGTGTTTATGCATAATTATCATTCTTTTGTCCCATGTTTTTGTTAAAAACTTTATTCATCATATGCAAGACTACAATAACATTTTTATCTTGTTCTGTCCTTCTTGGTTGCATTTTCATTCTTATAGATTGCATCTTTGTGAACCATGGAATGGAGCGTCCTTTATCTTTTCTCCCTTTAAAAACTAAATTCTCTTTCATATGATTTTTGTAACGTGCAATTTACAATTGAAAATAGATGATGATATATGTAGGCACTTATGGGCAGAGGAATATCAACATATATTGCATTTATATAAAGAGAATTCTAAAAGGATTGATGATTGTAGGATATGGTGAAAAGGCAGGAAATATTAAATAATGAAAAATTGATAGATACTGAAATTATAATATAAGTCGAGGAGAAACTCTCCTTTATGGAGTATAAGTTGATTATTAAGTTCTGAACACAGAAATGGAACAGAATGAACAGAAGAGAAATAAAATGCAGCAAGAAAAAGAACTATCAGAGCTGAATTAGTGAATCCTGCGCTCCCTGGCTAAAGCCATTAAACCCTTTCAAAAATTATCTTCTCCTTTGCCAATCTCTTCTCCTTCCACTTTATTCATGTTTTCCTTACCCTCACACAACATTGCAGAATTTCCTCCCCAATTTGCTAATGCCACATGTAAAATCTGTTACCTCTCCCTCCTTAATTTTCTCTTTACTCATGACAGCATTTCTCACCCTGCTTTATGTACCATCCATTTCCCTTTTTTGTCTTTTCTGGTATATGTATGTTAAAGGCCCATTATAATTGTATGGTTGTTGATCTATAATGTGATTAAAGATGGTTTGACATTTTGGAAATCTCAATTTTGGCAGGTATCTCAAGAATCAAATACAGGACAAGGAAAAGCCTAGATTTCATTTTTTTAATAGTTTCTTCTTTAGAAAGTTGGCTGATATGGACAAAAATCCGTCTAGTGCTTCTGATGGAAAAGCAGCATTTCTACGGGTTCGTAAATGGACAAGAAAAGTAAATTTATTTGCAAAGGATTATATCTTTATTCCTGTGAACTTCAAGTAAGATTCTTTGGAAGTTTTGCTTCTCCATCTGTCTCTATCTGTATTCAAGTGCTGATCAGCATTATCTTTTCATGTGATGGTAGTCTTCACTGGAGTTTAATAGTCATATGCCATCCTGGTGAAGTGGTTAATTTTAATGGTGAGGTCTCAGCTTATGATCATTATTGTGAAACTATTTTCAGAGATTTATGTTATTATATGTATTCCAGATAAGGAGCTGGACAATTCACTTAAGGTACCCTGTATATTGCATATGGATTCCATAAAAGGAAATCATAGTGGTCTGAAAAACCTGGTGCAAAGGTAGATTAGAACTTCTTACTTTCTTTTATTCCCCTCTCAACCCCTCCCCTGCCCCAAAAACATGTATGCTGCTATTATGTGCTATATATTAAAACTGGATTTGATGTTATATTATATATGCAAGTACAAGCTATCTTTGGGTTTATGTGTGAGACCATTGCAGACCATCTGCCCCTGCAGCTGAATTTTGAAATATTGACTTGGTAGCAACTTTATTAAATTGTGATTTTATCAAGCAATTGATAATGAAGTTCCTAGTGATTAATGTGCTTCCTTTAATTAGGTAGTTACTAATTAGTTGTGAAGTCTTAATGACTGTCAATCTAACCAAATTTTGTAAACATATCTATCAGTCCTAGAACCATTCAATGGAACTTTTCTGGCCTTAGAACAGAACCGTATATCCTTAGCCAGTATTTTGTGTATAATAATTCATTTAAACGTAGTCCACTTTGTACTCAACTTTTTGCACAACGTTAGACTTGGACATATAAATCTAAAAAATAGAGCTCAGACCGTTGATCCTGCATTTGATTAAACTCTAAGTGAGTCTTCTAGATGAAGTTTCTTCTTAGTTATTGGAACTCTTAGAATTTGGGTTTATGGCCTAACTCGACCTCACAAAACTGAATTTTAAGGTAAGGATTGCCCAAGCGTTATGAGCACCACTTGGGACATTTTTAATCAATGTGTGATCTTAACATGCTAAGAGTTGACTTCCTGGTGGGTCCACACTTCACTCAGCCCTTCTGGTCAGCCCCTTTGTAGGTAGTCTTTTCTGAGACACTGACCCAGGGGTGACCAGATTGCAACTAAAGCAACTTTCTAACCAAAATACATACTTAATGTTAAATTTTCTAATTTTTGACTTTTATGTAGTCCTTTTGTTTTTCCTTTAAATTAATATTGAACCCTGAAAAATGCAAATATCATGATTGTTTTATCTTTTGATTATGAATGATGGTGTAAACAAACAAGAAAACCAAAATTATATGCTTATTGATTCTGCTTATTCGTACTGGCATTTTCTGTTCCTTACTTTAATTTCAACATAATATCAATTATACATGCTTATTTCTGTTACTACTATGCAGATTCCATATATTTGTATTCTGATTTTAAAATGTGAACTCAAGAGAGTTGTATTTTGATCTTTCTCATCTGATATTGACAGTTACTTGTGGGAAGAGTGGAAAGAGAGACATAAGGATACTTTGGAAGAAGACATTTCATCAAGATTCTTAAATATGCGTTTTCTTCCACTTGCGGTATTGCCTGCTAATATTTTGATGACTTTCACAAGGACATTCATTCTTCCTTTAAAGATCCATTTGTGTTTTTAATGAAACAAATTTCTGTTATATTTGCTGAGAGCGAGCCCTGGCACAACGGTAAAGTTGTGCCTTGGTGACTTGTTGGTCATGGGTTCGAATCCGGAAACAGCCTCTTTGCATATGCAATGGTAAGGCTGCGTACAATATCCCTCTCCCTTACCTGCGCATAGCGTGGAGCCTCTGGGCAATGGGATACGTAGTTTTTTTTTTTTTTTTTTTGTAGTTTTTATTTGCTGAGGAGTAGATACTATATTGTTTTGGAAGTTACTATAAAAGTTTTGCTGTTTTTTGATAATAAAAATCTCTCACTGGTTGATGAACCTGAAAATCTTTTCCTTCACTTTCAAAGTGAGGCACCTAATCATTCATATACAAAATACAGGTATTTGTTTCAATGCATTATATGTTAGAAGTTGTTTTGAGTAATCCCAAAATTAATTTGAGATTGTAAGGGTGGGACATTTTAGTTCTTGAGATTTTAAACTTTGTTAACCCCTGATTTTGCAAAACAATAATTTCATTTTAATACTTCTGTACTTTTCCATTCCCTTTTTGCACCAAAAAGGGATAAAATGAATGATTTGCAAAGTCAAGCATTAACATGATTTTTAAAATCTTGGACTAAAACGCCTTACTCATTCAATCTTGAAGACTAGTTTGGGGGTTTACTTCGAGTTTTTCTGCAAACCATTTGTGTTACATACACCTGAAGAGGAAAATCCCATCATTTGATAATCTTAATTTTCCTCTATTTTTTTGGTCGCCATATAGAAAAATTTGAGAGAAATGGATTATGGTATACCTTTTGCATTTGTATCTTTCCTCAATTTCCCATGGCTCATTATTAGTTGAGTTATTCAAGGAACACTGATCACTTTTTGGTTTTATGCTCTTAACTTTTTTTTTTTTTTTTTTTTTTTAAATTTAATTTTTTATAATATTATGATTGAATGCTCTTACTCGTTGACAATTGGCTCAGCAAGAAAATTCATATGGTTCTGGCCTATTTCTGCTGAATGCTGATCACTTTCTGGTTTTCTGTTCGAGTTTTTCTTTCTTTTTAATGTTATGTGATTGAATGCTCTCACTACATGACAGTTGCCGCAGCAAGAGAACTCATATGATTGTGGCCTATTTCTGCTTCACTACCTAGAGCTGTTCCTTGTTGAAGCACCTCATAATTTCAATCCTTTCAAACTAACCAAGTTTTCCAACTTCGTAAGTGATCTACTCATTCTTAGTTCTGGTTTATTTCAAACTTTTTAAAAACACAAACAAGAAATCATTGGAAAGTATTTCCATTCTAAAATCAATCATCCCTTCAATTGGTTACCAGTGTACAAAGAGCAGAGCTAATCATTATCTGCTGGTTGACTTAATTGATCACTTGAGTGGTTCAATATTTTTTTAAGTTGAAAATAAGTTACCCATAGTTCTTTTGTTGCAACGTCCTCAATTTTTTTTATCTCTTCATCTGAGGAATTCTAGCTGAACAGCTTTTTAGCATTCTCTTCAACACACTGTAATTGGGTCAAGTACATGTCCTATTAAATAACCTGGATCCCACATAAAATTCACTCAGTGATTGTATGTTGAAGAATGTGTTAAAATGAGTGTGTTGTTACTTTTTCTCTTAGTTGTTAGTCATGCCTATTTTAGTATTACATCTCCCAGTTTGACCTAATATAACTAGTAATTTCCAGCTCAATGTGGACTGGTTTCTGCCTGCTGAAGCTTTTCTCAAGCGAACACTGATCCAGAAGTTAATCTTTGAACTTGTGGAAAATCATGGTTCGCATGAAATCGCTTCCTCTGACTGTAGTGGTGACAATGAGTGCTTAGAAAATAATGATAACAGAACTGGGATTGATCACCGTGAAGTCAATAAGGAGTCAACAACTTCTCATGCTGGGCAGGGAATAGAAATCACTCTATTGTCTGGTTCATCGTCTTTGGATCCTCAATCCTTTAACAATTCAGGATTGGTCCTTAAAGAGCTTTTTGATCCAGGAGCTACTGCAGGAGCAATGTTGGGACAGTGCCAATCCTTTGACCAGCGGTCATCTGATTATCGTTCAATATTTTCGATGGAGGTATCTACTCATAATCTGTCTCTGCATTTTTTTTCCTTGAATTTGTTTGAAGCACTCCCTAGGTCATGTGTAGTCTCCCCTCCTGGCAACATTTTTATCACACGGACATAGCCAGTTTCCTCATCCCAAATCCAAATTTTGAACCCTTATGCTAAGAAAGGCTTCTATGGTTGTCAAATAATTTATGCTGCCTGCATTACATTTTATACGTTGTCATAAACTTAGGACCCAGCATAGTTCCTGAATGTAGCCGTTGAGTGATGTGTAAATTTCTTCTAAACTTAGGACCTATCACATTTATATTAGGTCCTATCACTCTTTTTTACATTGATGTTGTAAAACTAACTCCTCCCCCCCTCCCCACCCCCCGCCACCCCTCCTTTTCTATTGTATTTTAATAGGAAGATACGGATCTCGGGGACCAGTTTATGTACTTGGCTACAGATCCCAACTACCAGCAAGTGGCTGGAATTACACCTCAAACATGTTCATTGCCATATCTTCCTAGGGATTGTGGAGATGAGACATGTCATAGACAACAAATCTCTCTGCTAGTGGATCGGGATGTGGTGCAGCCATCTTTAGATGCATCAAATAGTGTCTTGGATGATTCAGAAGATATAACAGTCAGCAAAAATTGCCTTGTTGTGAATGAGCCTGGGTCATCTAATGAACCTGAACAAGGTGAGAAAACTTGTTCAGCCATGGAAAAAGCTGAGCATGTTATTGATATTTCCAACTCGGTTATGGGAAATTCTCTAGACTCAATTACGAAGTGTGATGATAACGAGAATGGAGATCTCCACTCTTCTGGTCAAGAAACTAGGACAATTTCAGTGCAGCAGTTTCCTGATGCATTAGATGATGAGGAAACTCCAACAATACCATTGCAACGAGTTTCTGATGCAGTACATGATGAGGAAACTCCAACAATACCATTACAACAAGTTTCTGATGCAGTAGTCAATGAGGAAGCTCCCACAATACCATTGAAACAAGTTTCTGATGCAGTAGATGACAAGGCTGGATGTGATGATGGTCAGATGATTGATGGCATGGAGCCCGATAATTGTGAGGAACAAGCTGCAAAGAGGAGGCGGCTTATGCCTCTCCAGTGCAGAAGTGAAGGCATTGGGACAGAATCCGATTTGTAGATAACTTGATATAGATAAATATGGCATCTTCTTTTACCTTTGGTTTTGAATTATTTCTAGGTTTTACCAATATGTGAATAGTGTCGTTGCTTGGTAGTAGTTAATTCTGCGACCAAAACTGAGAAATATCTTTAGGCACAATTCAACCGGGCAATGATATGATTTTTTTCCTTGATGAGAACCTTTGAAATTCGTTTTCCCTGTTTCTCATATTCTAAGATCCAGATTATAAATTTTATGATTGTTGCTTTTGATTTTGTTTGTGATACTAGGGTTAACATGTCCTATTGCAAATAGTGAAGTGGAAAACAATAAAGAGCTTACTGTTAAGAAAGTTACTTAACAGTGTACAAGGGGAGCTAAATTTAAAATAAATAGTAAGTTATAAAATTAGTTCATGGATCATGTTAATCCTCATTTTTATTTCAACAATTAATCACACCCAAAAAACGATATAATGAATTTAAATTATCTAATCATATTATTTTATTGCAGTGTTTGACAAATTTAGAACTTGAACTAGGTAAACCTTTCAAACATTAGTTGGCTCGATTCTAACAGTTCTGGATGGTGAGGGATAATACATCATGGTAATTGGAAAGTTTTTCATACAAGGGTATGGTGATTTTTAAGAATCATGAAACTTAGGTATATGATTTTTGAGAATGATTAAAATTTATTTAATTAGTTATAAATGTTCTAGGGAATGTTCATATACGTTTTTTGAGAATCAGATATTTTCACATTTAGTATGTATATACAATTTTTTTTTCTTTTCAAAATAATATCTTTTTAATGAAATAATTTTATTAGATACATTTCTTTAAAATTTATTAGAGTTTAATTTTTATTTAAAATTTAAACAAATTTTATTCATCAAACTGCTTCAATAATATAAATTAGGGGTAAAATAGTGGATTTCCTTAATACTTATTTGAAGAATTTAGAAACAATTAGTGAATATTTCCAACACTTGTTATTACTTACTTTTGATGTACATAAACAAGTATTTCTAACCATTGTTAGGAGGTGGATTCAAAACTCTAATATATATGAAATGGGTGGGACTTAGCCCCAAAACTAATGATTAATGATCATGAGGAAAATAGTACAAGTAATATGATGAAGTTAAGAAAAAATAAATCGACAATAATTCTGTATTAATGAATACAATGTAAGGATTAAGAGAAGTGATACCAATATTTTTTTTAACACATTATTTATTATTTGTTAAAATTTATTAAGAATTAAAAAATTACAAGTACGATTCATTCCATATAAAATGCCATTCACAAAATTATGCAATTTTTAATAAATTTTATTTCATGATTAGAATGTGTTAATATTTTATAGCATAGTTCAATCACTAAAACTTAAATTTCTATACGGGGGCTGATAGATAATTATAAAATAGTATAAATCAATATCAAACGATTAATTTCCAAATAATTTTTTGATGTCATTACCACATGTTTTGGTTTTGCATTATCTATCAGGTATGATCACTGGTGTTAGGAACGTACAGTAGTGATTGGTGAAGTGAATAGCGGGGAGATGCAGAAGCGCAACTATCAAACCGATGCGTTCATTGGTGGCGAAGGGAAGCAACAGAAGCATGACATGTCTATGCCTTACCCATTCACTCACTCAAACCCATTTCTCTTCTCTCCATATTAGTAACAACCCTAACCGTAACCCCCTCTTTCAATTATTCTCCGTAAGTAACCAATTCCCTCTTCTCTAATTCTATCCACGAGTGTCTCAATGCTTCTCGCTAAAAATCTTGGCTTTTCTATCTCGCGTTTTGTTTCAGGGTATTCTCCGACCTCGAATTCGAGCTTTTTCCACCGACTTCAGGAGCGCCCCGACACCAACTGCTTCTTCTTCTGCCTTTGCCCAAAGCATGGCGAATTTCGACGCTGATTCCGTCACTTACCTGAAGCAGCGAGATGCCGCTGAGATCGACGAGACACTCATGGGTCCACTTGGCTTCAGCGTTGACCAGCTCATGGTCATTTTATTCTTTACCTCATTCTCCATTTTTCTTACTTTTTATTTGTTAACGCATTCGCATTGCTTATGTTACTTAACGCCTTTCATTCCAAATTGCAGGAATTGGCTGGTTTGAGTGTCGCCACTTCCATTTCTGAGGTATTTGCTTTGTGTGTACTCATCTCTATTTTGCGAAAAAACAACAATAATTGTAAAATTTGAAACCTTCTAGACATGAATGTCTTTCTGTTGGTGTGTAGTTTACACTAGAAAGGAGAAAACATTGTCTGAGGGAAATTTGCTCTCTTTCTATATGGATTATTGTCTATTAAATTAATACTGGTGCGTTTGTGCTTGAATTGTTTTTTTTTTTTTCTTTTACAGGTTTACAAACCGAGTGAGTATAGTCGTGTTCTTACTATATGTGGTCCCGGCAACAATGGCGGTGACGGTCTCGTAGCTGCTCGGCACCTGCATCACTTCGGTTATAAGCCATTTGTCTGCTACCCAAAGCGTACCCCCAAGCCTCTATATGCTGGGTTAGTTACTCAGGTAGGAGGATGGAATGGAACTCATTTTGACATAGTTTTGAACCGCCACTCTTTTTTAGTTATTGTTTTTGTATCTGCAAGTCTCATGTGAAATGTTGATGCATTAGCTTGAAGCACTGTCAATCCCATTCTTGTCAGTGGAAGAAATACCATCAGATCTTTCAAATGGCTTTGACGTTGTCATAGATGCAATGTTTGGATTCTCATTTCATGGTAGGTATTTTTCTTGTTAAGAAATTGTTTGCTATCCATGTACATCTAGAGCATCTACATTATTCTCATCTATGTTTTGCAAACCAGGGACTAAACAATATACTGTTACCACTGTTTTTATGCCTCTAATCATCGTCTTGCTTGTGTTACTTTTCTCTTCTTTCATGTGTGCTTTCTTTTTATTTTGATGATTACTGTCTCCTCAGAACCCTGGGTGGGTAGCTCTCCCTGTTAGGATCAATGTCGTTACTATAACTATAAACTATAGCTTGCAACACACAATTAATTAAATCAAATAATGCTTTTTCTTTGTTATCAAGTAGGCTCTCACATCACATTGGTTCTGAATACCAAACTACTGTATAGATCCTTTAACAAATAGATCCATTTAATTTTGTATTATTTTTCTTTATTATTTTCTGTTTGTTCAGGTTCTCCGAGGCCTCCTTTTGATGTTTTGATCCAGAGACTTGTCTCTTTACATAATAATAATCATCAAATTGGCCAAAAAAGATCAGTTATAGTCTCTGTAGATATTCCCTCTGGGTGGCATGTTGAAGAGGGAGATGTTAATGGTACAGGCATTAAACCTGATATGTTGGTATGTTTCAGGGATATATGTGTCTTGATTTATTTCCTTGAACGTTGAAATTTAGATATAATATATCCTCAATATTTATTTCAACATAAATTGTGTTTCTATTGCGATGCCATCCCACTGTTGTGCTTAATTTTTTTGTAGGTTTCTTTGACAGCCCCAAAATTAGGTGCAAAGAAGTTTGGTGGTCCTCACCACTTTCTAGGAGGTAGATTTGTCCCACCTGCTATTGCAGAAAAATATAAGCTTATACTTCCACCGTATCCTGGCACTTCCATGTGTGTTCGAATTGGAAAGCCTCCACAAATTGATATATCAGCTCTAAGAGAGAACTATATCTCTCCAGAATTTCTTGAAGAGCAGGTGGAGGCTGACCCTTTTAATCAGGTAAAGTTCATGTGACACAATACTGTTTGTTGCAGAGGTGTTGTCTGTCTTTTACTTGCCAGTGGTTGTTATGACTTTAGTACTTTGCCATGCTCTATTTTAGTTTCTAATTTTGAGTATTTTGAGTACTTAGATTTTAATGGCTGTGGAATGATTGCAAATCTATAATATTCTATTTGTTATCTGCAGTTTCATAAATGGTTTGATGATGCATTGACTGCTGGTTTGAAGGAACCAAATGCTATGTCCTTATCAACTGTAGGGAAGGACGGAAAACCGTAAGATCTGCTTCTGTTGTTTATGTTAAAATGCTGTTTGCCTAAATATCAGTCGGTCTTGTAAAATAAATTACTCTCCCATAATTCTGGATATTATGTGTAATAGCTGAACTAAGATTTCCAAATCACTTCATTTGGCTGCAGCTCATCAAGAATGGTATTGCTAAAAGGCTTGGATAAGGATGGATTTGTGTGGTAAGTACTAATCTGTTATTTTTATGTTAGAACTGCTGTGGCAATGCTATTTGGCAAATGCTTATTTGTGTTCACCTACTACAATTGCCTTGTGCAGGTACACAAACTATGAAAGTCGAAAGGCACGTGAATTATCTGAAAATCCACGTGCATCGCTGCTTTTTTACTGGGATGGTTTAAACCGGCAGGTGACTATTGCTTACATTCTCTCTAGCCACATCTTCAGATCGACTTATTCTTACATGGAATTGATGAAGTTAATTTTCCATGCCAAACAATATCATGCCTTCTTGAAAACCTATGGTGCAGCATGCCATAATGTACTTTACTAGGTGGGAAAATGAGGATAAGTATAATAATTGACAGTCTATTGCTAAAGAAACCATTTAAGATTTGGATGAGTAAACTTCTTTCAAGTGGTATAACATAGGGGATTAGAATATCTACCATCAGTATGGCCTCTACTTTTGGAAATCTTGAGTTGGGGCATTTTGGTAATAAGATTCAGTTGGGATTCATAAGGGCTTGATTTGTTTGGTGATGCTTCTACTTTGTTTTCATTTTTTGAAGCCTGGGTAGACAAAACTGATTTTCTATGTTAATAGGTTTTGTTGCATACAGGTGGAAATTTAGTCATGAAAATACTAAGCAAATTGATTTCATTTTCTGTTAGGGTTCAGTCCAAATTGCACGGTGTGAAGTCTGTGTCCGTTCCTTTATCTTTGTTGTATTCTCTCTTTTATGGAGCAAAATAACAATCCAGATTGATCTTAATCTGGTCTGTCTTTTATTTTATCCACTAGTAGTTGCATTACATTTGATAAATTAATACTACAGAAAACTTCTTGTTCTTAAGCTTACCTGCATTGTTTGCCAGAGAATTTTTTTAAAAACCTTTTTTTCCTTTACATGATCTTACCTTAGGAAACCTGCAAAAGAAGTGATAGAAGATGAACATCAGTAGTATTTTGTAAAATACACCCACGGTGTAGCTTTCTAATGTACTCCAACTATAAAACAAATAGGTGCGCATTAGCAAACCTCATTGAAGTATTATTATTTTGCATTTGCTGACTTGTCAGTAAATGCTTAGGGGGTTTGCTAATGTGCACTAACTAAGTATATTCTTAAAATACACCCACGGTGTGGCTCTCTAACGTACTCCAACTATAAAACAAATAGGTGCGCATTACCAAACCTCATTGAAGTATTATTATTTTGCGCTGACTTGTTTTACATTGATGAAGTACTATGGTTTGTGTGCCAATTTAACAGGATACATCTAGTATTTTTTTTTTTTTTTTTAGGGAAAGGGTGCATCTAGTTTGATAATGCAAACTTCGTGTGTCACTGTGCATTTTGGAGGCATGCCAATTAACTAATTGATAATCATAATATTTTATGACTGTTGGATACTGTTTTTGAAAATACGAATTGTGATTGACTGATTTTGTTTTCCCAGGTCCTTTTAGTTGGACCAGCTGTAATCAGTAATCTATTTGTATAGCAGGGAAAGGAGTTTTTTTTCCTTTCTATTTTAGGCTCCTAAATTTGTGCACAGTTTTCATTATTTATTTCTTCCCTGTAATTCATATTTGACTAAGGAACTAAAACACATTGTTGTCTATATCTTTTCCTAGGTACGGGTGGAAGGGCCAGTTCAGAAAGTCTCTGATGAGGAATCAGAACAGTATTTCCATAGCCGCCCTAGAGGAAGTCAGATTGGAGCAATAGTCAGCAAGCAGGTCTGCTTCTGCCTCACTTCAATTCAAATTGTTATGTATGGAAATGATATGGTATGTATACTTATAATTTAATTTCTTGGATCATTAGAGTACTGTAGTGCCGGGTAGGCATGTTCTTTATCAGGAGTACAAAGAGCTGGAAGAAAAATACTCTGATGGGTAAGTTATTGAACAACTGCTTTTGACTCTGTTATTTGTGAGTTCTGATAATATGATAGTCCCATGAGATGGTCAATAATTCCACTCTCCCCTTGGCTTGGACTTGGAAATAATCATCATATTTTTTGCTTGCAGAAGTTTAATCCCTAAACCTAAGAACTGGGGTGGATATAGGCTAACACCACAACTTTTCGAATTTTGGCAAGGGCAGAAATCTCGCTTGCATGACAGGTGGTTGCTACCCTGTTTTTGATAGGTTTCTTGTTTTCATTTTTTTTTTTTTAATGGATGCAGCCAAACAGTACGTACATAATATTTTTTAGTGACATATTTGGTTTTCAAGCCATGGTTTAGGTTCAAGATCCATGATGTATGCTCGTCAATTTGAGTTGATCTATATCCTAGGTTGGCTGCTTGGTTATGGTAACATTATAAAGTAGTCTGCCATGTCTACAATAATAATAACATTTTTACTTTATATACTGTGCCCCCTACCAATCAAGTTACTCAAATAAGTTTGAGGTTTATATTCAAAATCAACACTTACAAGCTTTTGCTGCATCTTTCTTCCCTCATTAGTCATCAAAACACAGCCTAAATATTGAACCTTATCTTGAGATTTCTTAAAATTTGGATATACTTATTCTTGATGGGCGATTTTGATTTGGAATCATTTATTATTTAGGGACTTTGTCATATTTCAAATTATCTTATTATGGTATAGAATAGGGTTATCTTATCAGAGTGTTTTGTTATGTTTGGTCTATAAATAAACCATCCATAGAAAACTGATAGAAACATGGTACTTTATTAGGAATAAATATTTATAAAACCCAATTACGAGATAAAGCATTGCCTTTGTTCCTTCAAAATTGTTTGACCTGGTACTTCTCCACCATATCTAGCATAGTATTTTTTTTTCCTCACTGTTTTCCGTTTATCCTCCCTTGCTGCAATTCTGGTTCTCGATCTTCAACCCTTCATTTTCCCTTTTGTCTTACGCAAGATTTCCCTTCCCTTTCTTGGACCCAAGCAGGCAAATTCAGATCATACCTGGCCTGGATTTCTTGAGCACTGTCCTCTGAAACTCTTCCCATGACGCCTTAGGATTACTGACCTCCCACTGTTTATACCAATTATAAGCATGTCCTTCTAATACTTTCACAACCAACGGCAGCTTCCCTCCCTTCTTCATGTCAAAGTGCTGTTGGATTTGAATCAGCCATCCATACACATCATCTTCTTGAAAGTCTGGGATTCCCAGACGTCTCTCGTTGAGTTCTCTCTTGAAAATTGCAATCTGGTTCCTCAGTTCTCCAATGATGTTATGTCTTCATTCTTGTTGAAACCTGAACAGTTCCTGAATCCTTATATATGCACTACCCACAGCTCCGAGATTGGAGCTCCGGTACTTGTTGATTGGAGCTCTATATCAGTTGAGGAACCTAGTATTTTATTAGGAAAAAGTAGGTATAAACCCCAATTACAAATGATCAAACACTACAGAAATTCAAGGCTCTGCACCACCGTGCCCTAAAGCTCCCATTCTCTCACAAATGACTAGCTACCTCTCCCTCTCAACCCCTCTTATTTATGAACGAGATGCCTGATTTCTTCTAGATATCCCTGCCCAACTAACTCCCTCCCTTACTAAATATGCTAAAAAGATATCTAACACAAACAGACACCTAACAGAGACATTTTACACCCTTCTCTGCGTTATAATAAAGTTCTCTAGGCTATCATTCTGTCAGAGCAGAGCTTCATATATAGTGAGGTAAATTTTGCATGAAAATTTCCTGATATTGTATGCATGTTTTATTGACAGGTTGCAGTATACTCCCCATGAGATCAATGGACAACGGCTGTGGAAGGTTGAGCGGTTGGCTCCCTGATCATTTTTTCTTCTATTCAGTATCTCTGAACTTGTGAAAAATAAGAGAAATACACTTGTTTCTAAAGCTCAGCCTTTTTTTTTTTCTTTCAACATATTGAATTGAGCTGTGTCTATTTTTATATTACTTGTATCTTTTTTTTTACTTGGCATTCTAAGTAGACTTGATCGCAGGCCTACATTCTACGTAACTTTTTCCAGAACGATGAGCTTTCGCCCGCTGAAAATTTGTAAAATTGAGATCCGGGTCTAATTTTAAGTTAATGAAAAGACAAACCAATAATGTTGAAAAAAGACTGGGATAAGCTGTTCCTTTTGAAATTGGGATAGTTCCGCATTCATTAATAATCGTCCGATATCATATCATGATTTATAAGATAGCTTCAATTAGTTAACTTGAACTATATTCATTTCAAAAATGGCAAGTACAAAACGTTATCCGTTGTCTTAGGCAGTGTCTTGATGATAATTATGTGAATACCTTGTATTTATTATCCAATATTGGTCGCTCACTTGCTCCCCCTTACCTTGTATTTATGTAATCGCATGCATTTGTCATGTTTGGAATCTACCAAATGTTACTTGCAACCCCAGATACCGTTGCATGATTTAGGGTGTTAGCCTTTTTCCGCTTTATTTGCTATCCCACGTTATTGTATTATAGTTGTTGTGGACACGTTGGTAAGGTCATTTTGTTTTTCCTGAATCTAATCATGGTCCCTCATCCACAAGTTTGAGATATTCCAAGTTATTGTGATTATTCGTAACTGCAATACAAACTTTGATTCTTTAAAAAGGCGAGATTCTGTTTTTCTTTTTCCACTTTTTTTGGTCAACAATTCATTCATTAGAAAATACCTCTCACTGAAGCCTTCCTAAAACTGGTGAATGTGCTGTATATCTGCTGTCTGCGTATAGCCTCCATTCTATCTATCATCTATGCACTAATCTTCAGTGGACAAGATGCTCCTGTTGAAATGTGATGGAGAAATACCATTAATTTTTACTTTCTATTCAAGATAAGTCACCTTTCTTTATATCATAAGTGTAATGCCTCATTAAATTCACGTTTCATGTTTGGATGTATGTTTATAAAATTAATATAGTTTATAAAACTGATTTAAGTAAACGTGAGTTTAAACTAATGTGATTTTTGTTTGAATAATAGATATTAGAAAATTGATTTTTAAAGAAAATATTGCATGAAAATCTATATTTTAGATGTATAATTATCAAAATAGGTTTTAATATTCGTATATAATTTTTCATAGACATTTTTTGTGTTGGTATTAATTATATTGATGTTGATATATTCATTAATAATTTAAAAAATAAATAGCTAGAGATTTACAATATTTTTAACAATAAAATTAATAATTACAATATTTACATAATTAGCTTTTGAACTAAAACACATAACTTTAAGAAAAGGTTACAAATTAAATTAGCTTATTTATCAAATATAAAGTAGTGACAATAAATAACTTTTAAAATATTTTCTTTAATTAATAAAAAGTATCATCTTTCTTATCCAAATAACATAGCTAAAGATCGAAAGAAAGAGATCTGGACTGGATAATTGTGAATAAAAAAAGGGATGAAAGTCACGAAACTCGAAGTTAACAGTTGATAAACAGAAGAATAGTTATGGTTTGAAAGTAAAGAAGACAAGACATTGATGACTAGTAATTTGCTACATAAACAATATTTTTTGGTGGACTTGTGGGGATTAATTCAATTAGAGTGACATTGTAATGGTGGTGAAAGAAAAAAAAAGTAAATATGAGAAAATAATATATAAAAAAGTTAACTTCTAATTGAATCCATGTTCGAGGGTGAAACTCACATTTTAAATTTAATTCCAAACTTCTATAGCATATTTGGTTTCAATGTTTAAATGTGATTTTCAAAAGCGAATAACTATAACTTGTAAAACATTTAATTTGATCTAAACATGTTAACAAACATAAACAACACATTCAAATCAAAACAGTGGAAGCGAAAATAGAAAGATAAATTTCAAAGGTACCTACCTCCAGCCATTGCTATCAACCTTCAAGTAACCTTCAGAGTTTTAGTTTTTCAGTCTCTCACTCACTCACTCAAACTCGATGGTGTGTTTTCTGAATTGAGGAGTAGACTTGGTGATCTAAAATAGAGAGTGTCCAATTCTATTTATAGACTTTTGTCCATCACAGAACTCAATCTTTAATGGAATAAGATAATAGGTTAATGGGTGAATGTGACCAATAAATGGACCACATACAGAAACGGTTTCCTTATAGACTGAATATTTAAATATTCTTATCTTTATGGAATAAAAGATATAAACTAAATATCTAAATATTCCTATCTTTATGGAATGATAAGATATATAAACTGAATATCTAAACCTTCATATTTCTTTTATTCCTATCTTTATTAAATATCTTTTTTAGAAACAGAAAACCAACATAACTTCCATATCTCAGATTTAATTCTTCCATTCTTAATGGATTTTCAAATACACTACTCATCACAAGAATAATAGCATTTGAAGAATTCAAGACTCAAGTTTGATGAGTACAAACGTGCAACCAAACACACCAAATATTATATTTGCATCGATTTGGTTAAGTTCAATCATACTAAAATGGGGGCCACCGTGAATCTAAAACTAGCAAACTTTTCATGCTTCCACTCCTGCTTCTTTTGACAGAGTTGAAGCTGATAATCTGACAGTCACGCTGCTTTATTTTGATTAATCAAAAGTGACCCTGAGTCCTGACCGAAGATGCCACCTTCTCTCAGAAAGAAAGATTCAATGAGTGCTAGTTCTATCTTAATGTTTTTGTTAAACGCACAGGGACTATTGTTACATCCATGGCTGTGTAGAAATTTTGGAATATCTTAGCTAAAATTATTATTAAGACTAGTGTATGAACGTAAAAAAGAATGAGAGAATTGTTTTTTTTAAGAGAAATATAAAAGTTGAAGTTTGTTAAATAAATAGAAAATAAATAAACAGTTACTTAACTATGGAAATGAACAATAGTAATTAACAAGAGTGGTGCTTCATACACCATTTAAAAATTCTACTACCCCATTAATTTTTCAAAAACCTGAAAATACTCCTGTTACTTTGGACACTTATTTTATTTTCTTTCATATTTTCATTTTCACTTCACACTTAGCTGCGATTTACCTCTGTCCTTAACCTGGCTCGGGTGTTAGTGATTGTGGCCGTTTGTGGTGTCTCTCTTCCTTGGTCACTTTCTTGAGGTAAACAAATGCAGGGACTTGTGGGTAGGGGTCTAACACTACTTAATTGCCCAAAATGCTGAGACTTGGTTCTGTGTGGATGAAAAATCATTGTCTATATCCCACTCACGTGTGTTAACCCACATGATGAATGTGTCATCATAACGTTGTCAGAGACTAAGTTTGAACCAACTCAGTTCTGTTTCTTTCAGTTACTTCAACTAATATTTCAATAAAATTTAAGAACTGCGTTAACATTATAGCTAGCTTCCAGTTTATTTTTTTTATTGGGTTGCATGCATGGTTTGTTGGTCTGTAAAAAAAATTTGGCAAAATTTATTCATATAACAACTTCTTAAAACATTGAGAATAGGGTAACACTATAAACTACGTTTTGGGACGGATTTGAGTGGCAAAAAAAGATACATAGAAAGAAAGAAAAATGTAGAGGGAAAAAATAATAATTATGATAAGTGGTATAATAGAAAAAAGAAGTAAGATGTAAATGAATTGAAAATGAGATTTAAGAACTGAGAACCAGTTAGAGGCTATTATTAATGTTTGAAAAGCGACAACTTTTCAACGCCATTTTTCCCAGTTTGATTTGTAAGTTGTCTAGACTCATTTCTCTTGTGAATTTTTTTGAGCGGAGCACCATTTTTGCTTCTTGTTTGTTGTTGTTGATTTTTGGTTCGTCTCAGTTGCATTTGAGAAGCATTGGTGATTTTTGGTGCCATTTCGGTTCATTTCGTCGGAGTTGTGGGTGGTTGCCGAAGCGGCGAAGTCGTCGTCGGAGTGTGCAAAGGTGGGTGGTGTCTACTATCGTACGAATTCGGTAATCCGTATGGATGTTACGGATTAGGTAATCTGTATGACTCTTACGGATTGGCCAATTCGTATGATTCATATGGATTAGATAATCTGTATGACTCATACGAATTGGTCAATCCATATAAGTCATACGGATTAGGTAATCCATGTGCCTTATATCAGTACTTTTTTTATAAAAAAAATCAAAAAATATATATTTAAATGAGATTGATTTGAAGTTGACAAATAATTTCGTTGAGAAAATACAATACAATAAGTTAATTTTTCGATTTTTAACATGGTGTTCTTGAGACTTTCATGATATGTTAAAATATTATTATTATTTATTTAACATTTGATTGAATTTAATTGTGTTTGTAATAGATTTTTTTAAGAGACAATTGTCTGTTGCTATCTACGGCGTGCTTGTGGGCTACTCACTATTCAAATGAAGCTCAATAATGGCCCAATCATTACATGGGTCGAATGCAAATGTATACTAAATCAATGAAATTCCGCACTGAACATGTTGACTTAAATGATGTGTAGAATTATTTGAACAACTAGAGTTGTTTAATATCATTAATGCATTAGTATTTCATTATATCTAACAAAGTTTCCACAATTGTCCAACATGAAAAAGTCAAAAAATAATGTCCAAACTATTTAAACAAAAACATGGCATTATTGTCATCCATGTCGCCTTCACTGTGCATCTCTTGGCCGTGTGTCCCGCATATATACAATGTCATCGGCCTACGCTTCTCAGTGGCTTCATCTTTGTTACCTCCAACATTTCTACCACTTGCTCGGTCAACATCTCGTCCAAGAGCCCGACGCATTCCTCTAGTCTTAGCCATAAGCTGTACAACATTTGTTTACATGTTAGATACTCTTTCAATAAGAAATACACAATTATAAACTAATAAAAGCTTGCCTTGGTAAACCTAAATTGCTCCTCTAAATCAAACATTGATACTGTTTCAATAACAAATTCACAATTATAAAATAATAAAAGCTTCTCAAACGTTTAAGCTAAATTCTTATTTACAGCCTAATAAGCATCTAACCCAATGCAAATGATAAGAAAATTAACCTATCTCAATAAATGTATGCACTATTTGACATTACTTGCTTCCATTTGGATTTAGATTTGAAGTGGAAGAATAATTGGGACCAAAAAGTGGAAATACTCATACATTTATAGCATCAAAAGTGACAGGGGGGTAGGATATTGTATGTCTTAGAATTTGGGCTTATAACCTAATCTACCCTACAAAACTGGCTTCTTACGTAAGCATTCTCCAAGCCTTATAAGGACTATATTGTGATGCATCTAGTTGATTTGGGATCTCAACGCACTCATACACACTAATATCATTTTAGAATTTGGACTTTGTGCTTTGGGATACACACTAATACAAAACCATTTTTAAAAAATTACACCTCATATGGATTGACCAATCCATATGAGGTTTACGGATTCGATAATCCATACACTCCATATGGATTGACCAATCCATATGAAGTTTACGGATTTGGTAATCCATACACTTCATACGGATTGGCCAATCCATATGAGGTTTACGGATCAGGTAATTCGTACACCCCATACGGATTGGTCAATCCATATGAGGATCACGGATTACCTAATCTGTAAAATCTATACGGATTGGTCAATCCGTATGGAGTGTATGGATTACTGAATCCGTACAATGACCGCTTCTCCCTTTCACGAGCCAAAAACACCAGCACTTACCTCAGCAGTGCCGCCACCAAATAGAGAACACGCCACCAACCAATGCCACCACGAACCACCACGATTAGCCGAACAAGGAGAGGATGAATGTAACGCAAAAACCAAGCACAACATGCACAAAGCAATGGAGGAGAAGAGAAGAGAAATTGAGAAGTTTGGCTAATTAAATAGCAAGGGCAAAACGAGAAATTCACTATTACACTAATGGTGTAGTAGAATTTTGAATGGTGTATGAAGAAGCACCACTCAATTAACAAGTATGGAATTGTCTCTATTGTTCGAACGGCTCCTTCACAGTTATAACTTATCAACTAATGTTGTATTGTTGTTAACTTTTTTATTTGTTAAAACTATTTTCTTCTTTTCATAATGTATTTTTTGTCTTCTTTTAAATATTATGTATTGTACATATAACAACGGGATTTATTAAAAACACGAGAAAAAAGGAGCAATTGAGACAATTAATAATGCGTTTCAATATAATAATAATAAGTAAGAAGAATTTGAGGCTTAAGATAATTGCCTTAATTTCGGGCCCTGGCCCTTGGTTACATGCAATATGTCACGCTTGAAAGACAGATGCTAAGATGTTGAGATGGGACGGAGTTAGAATTAGAGTTGAGAGTTCTAATGATTCTAAAGGAGAAATTATTGTAATGGTCTTTTCTTTACCACTTTTTCACATATGCAACTAAAGAAAAGGTTTTAATGGGATTTGAAGTTCTGTTCTAGATATTCCACAAGTGGGGGAGGCTGTTTGATCAAACTAATGGGTTATTAGCATTGGCAGATAACTGGTTTGTGGTTCTGTTTGAAGGGAAATTTAACAAAGCATGACATCAATATCAAGCCTATGACTGTGAGCAACCATCCATGGAGGATGACCCACCTACATGCCAATTTTGGAGTAGGGGACCCACCCGCCACCTCCAACTAGGATTCACAGTACTACTCCTACGTCTTAAAACAATTATCATCTTAAATTATTTTACATAAATAAAATAAAATAAAAATTACATACTTCATTATTCAAAAATTTCATTCTTAATACCGATAAAAAGAAGAAATATTATACACAACCTTATATAAATAAGATAATAATAATAAATAAATAAATATTAATTTTATAAATTTAATCTTGTATCATCATTAAATTATTTATTTATAAATTTTGTTGTTTATCGTTAATATATAAAGATATATAAGTGAAAAATATATAAAGATATATAAGTGAAAAAATAATTAATGTTACATGAAAAAGTTAAAATGATAATTATTTTAAATTTTTTTATCCAATAATTATAATAGAAAGGAGAACTTAAGGATTAAGGATGTACTAACATGTGTATGTTCCATTTTGTGTATCTCTAATTACTAACTAGTATGTACTAATTTGTGTATGTACAGTTAAATTATCAACTTAGGGGATCCAGTTCCTTTATACACTGAGAAAGAGAGAAAACCAAGGTAAATGGAAAGGAAAGATGTTTTGACTCCGTTTATTCCAAAAAAACAAAAGGTCTTGTGCATCATTGTTCAAACGCTATTTGCATTCTAGTTGTGTATAGGAATGGACAAAGATACTGAAGCAGGGAATAATGCTACTTTCTTTTTTGAAAACTTTTTCTTCAATGGTTATCTGTATTATGATTAACCTTTGAAGGGACTAAAATCTGCAACTTATCTAAAGAGACTCTGACAATCTGACTTGACTGCTTGTCCTGAGTGATTTACTGATTCATTGAGAGGAGGCCCTTTAATATTAGTGCATGTCTCATGCCTTCAATTGGGGACATATATTTTAATGATGCTTAGAGGGTTCTTCTTCCTTTGTTATGTACCCTGGATTTCTGCTAAACTAAAAGCACATTGGACCTTTCAAAAGAAAGTCTTCAATAACCAGTTCTTATTCTTCATTTTTAGACATTTGATATGGCACTGTAAGCATCAAACTGAATATTTTTGGAGGCATTAATGATATAATAATACTGAAGTTCAGTAATTCTCTAATTTTCTACTTTCTAGTTGAGCATATTATTTATTATTCTATCATACATTTAAATAAGACCATTCATGTAAAATTGATCGTGATAGACTCCTAATAAAATGATATTCTCACTTGACGTACATGACATACACTTGTTTGAGATATATACGCAAGTGAAGTCTCTTAGCATCCCGTTCTTATGCAGATGTTATAGAGGAAAGTTAGACAAAAATTTTGCAACGAATGGAAAAATCAAATATATTATATGATATATACTGTAACACTTTATAGTTTATATAATAAAATTGTCAATTTGGAAATAAACGTTGTACCAAAACACAGGTCTGCAATGTTAGTATACAGGATATTATTGATGGAAATCAGCAATTGCCGTGTACATGAAAATTCAACCTACTTTCCTTAAAGCCACTGCTCTGATCATGGTCTCTAACATATAAAATGGGAGACGGGTTCGGTTAGGAAAAATCAAAAGATCAATCCAGAAATTGGTGCTTGAAAAGAATGCATCACTAACAAGTTAATTCCAGATGAACTACAATGGTATAGTAATAGCATAGCACACTACATTATACCTAGTGGTTGACCCCATGCTTAGATCAACCATGAAATGTGCTTAACTGACCAAATTTGTGGGAAAACCAAAAAAACCCTTTTGTGGCTCCACCGACCATTTCCTACCAAGACACCGACACCAGCCACGGCCAATGTCACTCACTTGCCTTGCAGTTATTGGCTTCCTTGTTTGATATTTGGTACCCCTCCACCATTATTGTATCAACTATGATATCATTATTTGATAAAATGCATGATTATAAAATATCTTAATATGCACAAAGCTATAAATAATGTATCTCAATCCATCACCGTACACACGGCCCACACACTTTAATGATCACGCTCTGGGGCCACACCCAGATGGGTCCTCCTCACCAATCAGCCCAAAAAACTTCAACTTTTAGCATTGTAACAACTCATTATAATTATTACTATCATTTGTTATGATCATCGTTTATGCGTGCTTAGCAAACAGTATAATGCATGTGCTAACCATATCGGGTTGCGTGTTTGTACATTATTCTTTCCATTTAGATCATGTAATTTTGATGAAATTCTTTTATTGAAAAAGTGATGGCTAAGAGACCATAGGAGTTGTTTAATATAAATATTATTTTAATATGACAAATGCGATTTTGAGTTATTTAAAATTAAAAAATTATTTATATAAACAATTATTGTCCAAAATTTTTTTAATTTAATATTAAATATCAAAGAGAAAAATAAAATATTTGTAAATTAAATAATTGATCATTAAAAATATCTATTAAAAAAATTAATTAAATTACTTAAAATTAAAGTGTGATATTTAAGTTATTTATATAAATATAATTAAAGATGCTCTAGTCATGACCATAATTACTAATCAGTAGAGTCATTAAAAGCATTTGACGGCTATATGAGTGAAACAAGTGTTAAGGTGAAAGAGGACCGTCTCCGTCTACGGTCATACCAATTTGCTTTCTTCTCTCATTTTCCTTCTTTTTCTCCACCACTTTTCTTATAGGATCAAGATAGTGATGGTTACTCGCAAGAAAATAACTCATGCCATAATTAGTTGTGCCTCCATTTACGTTTACATCATATCAAACAGACAAACACTAAAAATTTGGTAAATGTCATGTCCCTTGCTTTCCTTCTAGAATTTGCTTGTAAACTAAGGTAGAAAATAAAAATGTTACTGTTGCAATAAATTCTTTTGTTTATATTGCTCCAGCAGTTTTTATGTTTTTAACTTTTTACATAATTACTAAAAAAACGTTTATAAAATAACTTTTATAAAATTACATATAAAATAATTATGATTAATTTCATCCAAATAATACTCATTCACTTTTCCCACATTAACATAGGTACTTAAAAGTCAATTTTATATAATTAACATTTGAAGTCATTTAAAAATGCTTATCGAAATACATGTTGAGGCAAACGGAAAATCACTTTTCACATATATATACTCGAACATAAACAAACTCATTTTTTAATCTGTACAAAAAAAAAACTCATTTTTTAATCTGTACAAGAAAAAACTCATTTTTTAAGTAAATTAATTTTAACAAATCAAGATTATCAAAATTTATCCATACACATGCAAATACACACGGAAAAGGATATTACAAAATAAGCTTAAGACTTAATTCTATGGTAATTGCCATGAAGGGACTTTTCCCGCCATATTACAAGGATGGATATGCCTAATAATGAGGACTGAATGTTTCATTTATTACCGCACAAATTTCTTATCCTCAGCAACGTAATATGAGTCATTGAAGGTGAGGATCAGACTAAAAAGGGAAGTGGGTAAATAGCTAAAATTGCAAAGGGGTCAGTTTTATGTGACAGCATTGGCTTTGGCCATGGTCCACTTGGCGCAACAGAAAATGGTTAGACAAGAAAGAAAACCGAAACTTTGCTCCCCCATCACTTGTTTCATATGCAGAGTCAGATCCCACTTTGATGTTGAGTTTTCTCTTACCATTCTTGCATTATGCCATATTGAATATCAACAAAGCAGAAAGAAAAATTTCTTTCCTAATTATGAGAGTGCGAGATAGAAGCCATCAAATTATTGGCTCCCTCATACCATGTGGAATTGATTCAGAATGCAACTAACAAAGTCCGGTCCTCTGCATAAACCAGATACACTGGAAGACACACAAGTACTTGAGTAAAATAGAATATCATCCACATAATCAATGGGCGTTCACACTCAATTGATCATTCTGCATTTATTAAACCATGCAACAATTGCTAACTAAAAATAAATTCAAAAGTCTGAAGCTACAGAAACACATCAGAGAAAACAATAAGGGGAACCCATATTCGCTTATATCAGTCTGGTGATAGGATTCTCACCACCTACAGCTTAAACTAACTATCATCTGAGTCAGCATACACAGGCTAAATCCTTAAAAAGCGAATGTTTTCCCTTTTCTACTGGTACGGTGAGGTTGGAGAATGTCACCCCTCCAAGGCATCATCATCTATTTGACCAAGGAGACAAATAATGCTTACTAACAAATCCTCAAAGCAGCTACAGCAATCTCTACCTTCCTCAATATGGTAGTTCTTCATGATAAAACGAATAAAAAAGAGGACATAAATTTTAGCTATGGTGATACAACATTGGATGGTCTGATACGATAACTACGGGAATTCTTATCATCTGCATCATTCTCAGCACACCCTCTCCCGTTGCTCTTCCCCAAGTTCTCTCCCATAAACAAGAATGCAGAATTTGAAATGCTTTGCCACATAATATAATCTATGGCCTGCCATCACAACAGTGTTGGCCAAGAACAGCAGAATTGTTAGCTCAACATTTTTTGACATTGACAGTACTAATAATGAAACTTGTGGCAGGTTAGGTTTATTTAAAAATCCCTGCTCCATAATTTCACTCAGCGGCCCCCATCACAAGGAAAAAAAGCTAAAAACTTGTTGAGTTTCAAAGAATCAGCAAAGGATGGTAACAACTTTTGGAGCATCATCCCGTGGCCTGTCCAGAGACCGATACATGTACAGAATCTCGATATCATCAGCTTTGCCTTCTTCACTATTGATGACTTCCAAAACCAGATGGGGCAGCATTCGTGCGACTTCCTGGCAAGCTTGGCGCGTCAACTTACATGAGGACATCCAGAGGAACCTCATGTTGTAAAAATGATGCAAGCCAGAAAGTAAAGCTCCATCCCCAAATGGACTGTCCCTGATTTCAAGCTTCTGCAGATTAGGACATCCTTCTAGCACATATTGGAGTCCCAGATCAGTGTCTCCAGCAAAGGCAACTGACAGCGTCCTAATCAACTTCCCATACGTCCCAATGTAGTTAAAAGCCCGATCAGTCAGCAAACCAGACACAGCAAGCCGAGTGAGCTTCTTGCAGTTCATAACAATGGCACCAAAACCCTCATCCATGGGTTCTAGCGTCTCAGGATCTGGCCTATACCGCCCAATTATACACAACCGAAACACCACAAGATCCGGGCAATTGTTCGACATGGCTACCACGGCAGCATTCGTCATCCTCTGGCAGAAAAACAGAATCGACTGCAGTTTCCTACAACCTCGAGAAATCGCCTCAAACCCCACCTCAGACACGGGACCTTCTATCTCCTCCCTGGTATTGACAGGAAAAACCCGAAGCTCACGCAAATCCTTGCAAGTCTCAGCCACTGCTTGAAGCCCTTCATCGCATATGGTATCTAGGACCTGCACAACACCAAGACAATTTTAATTCCTAATTTCTAATTTCCAATTCAATTCATACAAAAAACAACATGGTATCTAGGACCTGCAAAACACCAGGACACTTTAATTCCTAATTTATAATTCCCAGTTCAATTCATACAACAAACAAAACAAGACAAAAGATACCCAAAACGTCTGCAGCTTATGACAGTGACATATAACCGATATGAGCTGATCCGCACTGATATCAGCATAGCTGAAATTCAAGGATATGAGATTGGCACAAGCTGGATAAATAGCAGGGAGATAATCCGGCCAAATCTCTCTGAACCCAGACAAACAAACCAATGATTTACAAGCCGCGAACGCAGACGCGAAATCCAGTTCCTGATCCAGCTCCGAAGCACTGAACGAACCAGTTCCCAGATGCGTCAGCTGCGGCGCTCGAAGCATCAAGCGGTGCAGCTGAGACATGGAAACATAACGATTCAGCCTGAGCCTCCTCAACGAGGGGGACCGCGCCACGAGCCTCTCCAAAGCCTCCAAGTTAACTGGACACTCCACGCAGTCAAAAGCAAGAGACTCCAAATGTGTATGAGCGTCAATCTCCGGAAAACACGATATCCAATCCAATTCCTCGTCGCCAACCTCCACCACGCATTCCACTAGTTCAAGCACTCTCAGCAATCTGTAAGTATTAGATATCCCACATTGATCAGTAATAAATAAATACTAACTTTTTTTAACGACGAAAACCTGAATTGTAAGATTAGTAAGAACCTGCAGTTGGAGGCGAGGGCGGCGAGAGCGGTGGTGCCGAAGCCTTCGCAGCACGTGAGAAGGAGGTCTTGGAAGGAGTGGAGGGAGTGGGAGAGGAGGGTGAGGTCGTGGTCGGTGAGGGACATGCGTTTGAGGTGGAGTTTGTTGAGGGAGGAGTGGTAGGATTGGGAGAGTGCGGTGGCCCAGGGGGTGAAGTGGGCCCCCCAGTTCAGGGGCATGAGGTCGAAGTCGGCGAAGCGGGGCTTGCCCTTGATGGTCATGGACCGGACGCGGGGGAAGCGGCCGGTGGCGCGGCGGGGGGACACGGCGTAGCAGTTTCCGATGAAGAGCTCTGAGCGGGTGAGGGCCTCGGCGCGGTACCAGGACTTGCAGACCAGTGAGGCGGCGTTGCGGTCGCGCCGGGAGGTGAGGAAGTGGAGCACGCTTTCCAGGACGTTCTCCAGAACCTGCTCCGGCAGAGGGGAGACGGATCGGCCGTCGTCGATTTGGTTCATCTTTGGCTTCAGAGATAGAGAAAATGAGAGAGTGAGGAAGGAGGAGCTAGAGTCGCCTCTGCTTTGCTGTCTCTCTCCCTCCTTATTTACCTCCATTACTTTTTCTTACAACCGTTTCTGCATTTTCTTTTTTCTTTTAGATTTTTCTTTACTCTCACTTTATTCCTTAGTAAAATATATAATTAGTAATGTTTATTTTTATATTTAAGACATAAATATCTTCTATGAAATGTAATATTGATTGAAAAAATAATAATAAAATTTTATTTTTAAATATTTAACATAGTTATATATTTAAGCCTTAAATTTGATATTATTGATTAAGTTGACATAAATTCACACGAATTGATCTTTGGAGTGTATGTTAGGTTGAATTTGTTAAAACTCATTATGCAAACTAATTAAAAGACAGAGATTTGGGTTTTTTATGAGTAGGGCAATTAACAAAAACAAAAACGAAAGAGGCTAAGAAGCCCTAACAAAAAGAGGTTAAGATTCGGCTAATTTTAAAATGCTCTTTTAGTTTCTTAATGATCATTTTGGGGTGGATTATGGAGTGCACAAATTTGTGCACAACATAATGTGGCCTCTTATTGCAAGTTGTCAAATTATGATGATTATAATATATATTGTAGTTTTTGTGTTATTTTTTATTAAAAGCCAAAAGGCGTAGGAGAATTTTCTACTAACTACAGTTTAGAACCTAGTTAATTGTTTGAGAGATTCGATGTAATGCATGTTTGTTTTTTAGTTGTAAATGAAAGTTTTAAGCAAAATGAAATTTGCAAAAACATCACGATCCTTCTTTTTATAAATCTGAGTTTGTTGACCATTAAATTTACTTTAGAATTCGTATATCATATTTTGAATTGAAATCCAAACATATATGTAATATCTTGTCTGTTTTAATCTATTTGTGGTTTCAACTTTCTACCATGATAATATATCACGTCTTTTTTTTCTCCCTTTCTCATCAGTCATGACCCTGAACTCTTTTTTACTATTATTGTTTCATTCCTTGTAATGTGTCCTTTTTACCTTCAAAGTAAGAAAATTAGTACTACTATATAGTCTGAAGATTGATTCATTTTGAATAAAGGCTGAATTAGGTAGAATAAAACTCATGTAAATTTGGTCTAAAAATAATGAAATATATAGAAGGAAAAACATCAAAGGTACCTTTAGCAAATTAGTTCATATTTCCCACCAGTTTCACATTGTGATGGCCCAATTCATTTGTTATGTTTCTTATACTAGTAAGAAATTGTTATGGCCCAGTTCATTTGTTAGCAAAAGAGTGTTACATCCTACATTATATAAATTTTTTCATACACTATATAAAGTTTAAAATGACAAAAATATCCCTCTCAACAACTTCTAACTCCATGGTGTTCAAACTTAGGGGTATATGAAACAACCGCTTCTACTTTGCTTTTATTTCATATTTATTTTATAAAATTACGGGGGTTTTTTTTTCGACAAATAGCAAGAGTAAAGGTCCAAATGAATTTTCGTTTGATTTTGAAAACGATTTTAGAAATCATAAAAGTTTACGCGTTCTTTAAATGACGTAGTTCATGACGTTCACATATTCATACCATACAGTCCATGATTACAAGTTCACAGTTCAATACATAACAGTCCATAATACAGATCAAAGAAGTAGAAATCATCAACAAGCAGAGAATCATCACAAAATCTTCATCAAATCTTCTTGTATCACGTCCATATCACTGTTTCTCTGCTCGCCCAAATAATTTGGGATCATCACAGGTGTCAACCACCATACACAAAATAGGGTAAGTCATGATAAACAAAATTTAAATATAAACAAACATAATAACTATACGTAATTGGTTATATAATACAGAGAAAATGTTTACTAAAATTTAATTATCATCATTTACTCAACACATATATCATCTCTTCTTCACACACACTTGTTATGAAATGTAAGAAAATGCATGATTATCTTATGATGCATAACTGAAATCTCAGGTTCAACGTCTCAATAATTGTGGCCACAGTCAGATAATCCCACCCTCTCTCAGTGGAACGAACTTATCCATCCGGTCAGGGTAGCCCAGTGGCGCGTAGGATTATCACCTCCACTCATGTGATCATCATGGTGGTGTGTTCCTCCCTGTCTCAACTACCCCCAAGTTCTGACATCTCTGAACTTATGGACTCAGTTTAGTTATCTGACACACTTCCTCATGAGGTTCATCTTCACAAATTTACCCCACCGGGTATATGCACATGAAAATGCATAAGTGATTCATTTTACATCTTTTAATTGTTCTTGTTCTCATCATTCTTCTCAACTCATCATCATCAAAGTAATACACTTCTTGATTCATTTCTCATCATGAATCACCACACATCATGTTTAAATTTTATAAAGTTACTT
>PYAF01000629.1:5257-17715 GCA_007407185.1 Glycine tomentella
CTGTATTGTACTTGGACTATATCTTAAATTATGTTTGAACTTTGTATTTTGACAATTTACTCGTTAGAATAATAACCAATTACGGATAATTAATTTTAAGTAAACGAAATTACGTAGGAAATTTTCTGTAAATTAATAAGCGTAATCGGTTAAATACGAATAAATTAATTAAATACGAATTAGAAACGTAGTCGTTATACTGCCTACTTGCAGCAAGCTCCTGCTGCACAACTGCCAAAGCAGCTACAATCGGGTCGGGTTGTTCCTCTGCACCCACCCTCTCACTGGTATTTCGGGTCCTCACCATGACACTGCACATATAATATAACAGAATGAGTTGATCAGGCTCACACTTAACATCACACATGCAATAGTCATGGTGTACACCCAACCATACAGAGAAAACATGACCTTCACCATATATTGCTTCCTTAAACACTGCTCTGATACCATAAAATGTAACACCCCGTGTGCACCGGCATATTAACATTATTACAATATCAAAGTATCACAGCGAGCATGGAAATAAACAATAAAGGAAGTCTGAATCCAGTATAAATACACTTTTATACATATATGGTGAATCTCTGTCATATACATGATACATAGTTCTCAAACTGCACAATTATTCCCTAGGATTCCCAAAATACAGATCAAATAAACAAAAGCGAGCTAGCAAGCTCAATCATCTAAACCTAGGGTTATCTTCACTCTATCCCAGCTCAGGCCTTTTGCCTTGGGATCTCTCAATGACCTCAGTCTCAGCTCCTGCAATATGAGCCCCAAACAAGGGTGAGATAATCATCCCAGTAAACTCAGGGTCCTCAAAGGTTTCCCTCCCCCTGTTTCACTCTCCAGCACATAAATATATATATATATACATATAATATAGCATAACAGAAATCAAATCATGTAAAACTACATCATACAATTAGCCTTCATGGCTCGCAAGAACAATTTGTATGCACTTGGCCACCCCAAAACAAGCATAAGCAAACAATACACAGTGCCTGAGAGAGATCATCCACCCAGTGGGTACATTCTCTCAGGACTTTCATTTGAGTTCCTGAATAGGATCATCCACCGAGTGGGTACATCTACTCAGGACTCACTCAATCTATGCCTGAATAGGATCATCCACCGAGTGGGTACATCTACTCAGGACTTGCCGCCCAATACTTGAATAGGATCATCCACCGAGTGGGTACATCTATTCAGGACTTACATGGACGCCTATGGATTATCCCGAGGGAGATCATCCACCGAATGGGAACATTCCCAAAGGGGTCCATAGTTCCTCATACTATTGGTCAGTAGATTCTTATACAATCACATCACAATCATCTCATAACAGAATCCATACGAGCATACACTATACTAGTGTAATCAATACCATCATCATAATCAACAACATACAATATCTCAGTGTAAACAATACACATATACCCTATCTCAGGATCTGGCCGGCACTCAATTGCCAACAGCCATCAAGCCATATCATCAACATTCAATACATATTCAGTATCATAACATCATCAGCATACAAATACATCAAACATCACCCACTTTGGGTGTGGTGAACACAAACAGGGGAAACAATCCCCCAAGAACACTAAGCTTACCTGGTCGTAGCTCAGAAACAGCTCTCCTAGTCTCGTGGTGACCTCCACCAGTGCTATGCGTCTCACGCCCTACAATAGGCATGAAATAAACAATCAGAAACGGTGTTCAACCGTTTATACGGAAGGAAACACCCTTTCTCTCATAAACAGTTCATGTCCTCTAACTTAAGGTTTATCTTAGCCCAGCTTCTACTAGGCCATCCATTGACCCTCAATGGTCTGCCTCAGTCTAACTAAGGCCTTAGAGTCTTTTTAAAACTCTGTACAGCTTAATTCAAAGCTTTATAAATATCAAGGACCAACAATTGTCCAACTCAGCCAAAGCAAAAATATTAACATGCTTTCACCGTTTATTTGGCCTTATGAACAACTTTTGTAAAGGTACTTAAGTTAATTCAGGCCATAGTACCTCTTATTCACACACATTTCTTCCTTCCCAGAGCCAAACTCAAACTTCATCACAATTCCAGTTTCAAGGTTCCATATCTCTCAGAACAACCTCCTGATTATTCTTTTCTAAAGAACCTAAGCCTAATTCCAGCCCTATAGTCAATTGGTTACTATTCACCCAATCTCCCATTCCAAGAATTAAACGGTCAGGACGTGAGTTTCTTACCTTAATTCAGTCAAGGAAGGCTGGAGAAGTCTTTCTCCTAGCTCTGGCGTCCTTGCACCAGCTTCTTTTCCTCTCCAAAGCTCAGCTCTCTCTCAAGAAGCTCAAGGAATGGGGTTTCTCTCCAAACTAGGCTGAAATTGGCTCCTAAATGGTTCAATTCAAGATTAAAGGTGATTAGGAGGTGTTTTATGGGTTTATGATGAAGGTTTAAAGCTCTTAGGGTGCATCAATGGCTGCCTAGGCTCAAGGAAGAAGAGGAACAGTGCTTTTTCCTCTGAAAAATCACGAAATGGCCTTTTATAGGTGGCCTGACCGACATGCCGCGCTCTGGGCGCCACTCTGGCGCTCCTGGCGCCAAAATCCAGTCCATCTGGCACCCTTGGCGCCACTTTGGCACTCCTGGCCCCAATTTGCAGCATCTGTGGCGCTCCTGGCGCCAAAAATCGCAAAAAATAGTCTTCTGCTACAGTGCCACGCTCTGAGTGCCAGATCCCACGCTCGGAGCGCCAAGCTACAGTAACTGTTACAGTAACTTTTTTTTTTTTAGCCATGGTTATTATAGGATTCATCTACTACCAACCCTAATTAGTTTAAATTAAAGGTGTTGTTGATGTTGATGATGTTGTATGGTGATACTCCCTGAGATTTTTTTCAAATTGCACACGATATCCTTCTTATTTCTATCCCTACACTAATCCCCTTAATTGTTTGAAAAACTTTACATTGATACCCTTTATACATTATACTAACCTCCCTTATTTGAAAAATATTACATTGTGTACTTGTAAACATTAGAAAAGAAAGATTAAGTGCAATCTAAATAAATCCAAACGAGTGTTAAGTATAATTTACTTTTTTTTTTTACTTAAATAAATTTTAGGTCTCTTATATATATCTGATTTTTGTTGAGTCGTTAATAAATTTTTCATTGTTCCAAGTCTCTGATATATTAAAAAAAATGGGTTTGCCATCAGTTGAGTGATGACGTGACATCATCTCAACTATTGATATATATTGAAAGAGTCGTTGAGATGATGTCACATCATCACTTAATTGACAACAAAAACTCGAAACAAAACTTTTAATATACTAGTAACTCAGAACAACAGAAAAATTTATCAAAAGAACTTGAAAACAAAAACCAAGTATATATTAGAGTTCTCAAACATATTTAAACATCTTTTCTTTTTATCTTACAACACTTTTAATAATGCTTCACTCTTTTTCATCTTATTCTTCTCAAGTGCCCACAACTCTTCTTTAACTTCTTTTGGCAGCTTAGGCAAGCTCAAACATTGCCCTTCTTTCCCCTTAGATGTCGCTTTCCTCTGTTAATTCCTCATTTCGCGATTATTATAAACAATTTTATTGGTTTAATTTTCTTTGATAGGATGGCAATGTTCCCATCCTATGTCTAACCTATCACTTTTGGTAATAGAGTTTGATGATACATGACTATGATTTTGGGTACTTGACATTGAACATTATAGTAGTAAGGTAATAGTTGTGTAGTACAATTCCTCTCACAGAAACGAGAAATAATATGCTATAAATGGCATATTACTACAAGAAAGGAAATCACAATCTCAATGTTACAAAGACTGGTTTTCTAATTTACAGGGAATTTACATCCTAACCTTAACATTAAAGTATTTACAGTAATATAATCAAGTCAGTGATGCTTATTGACAAATTCTAACAAAGTATGGCCCAATTGCCAAGAGTCCAGAAACCACAATTTCATTAAACTTATATCTAAAACATCTCAAATCATGATCCATTCCAGGAGTACATACCTCTCTTGAAGCAATTTTTATAAATCGATCTTGATCTTGCAAGCACACAAGTGCATATGAACAAGATCTACTGAATCTAGCCTCCACTCTTCAATTAAAAAATCTAGATGCTGTAAAATGCCATCAGAGCATCAATAGATCCGTGAGTATCATCACGAAATCACAAAAAAAAAAAAAAAAGGTCTATCATCACGAGTGGTGAATTAACCTAACATCATAGCCTAACAATTACCAATCAAGTCCAAGTCCCATTTATTATATAAATAAACATAATTTCTAAACTCATCAGAAACCACATAATATAAGCTTCCAAGAAATATATCAAGGTATTCATTCAACTTGTTTTATAAAACCAAGTCTACGAAGGAAACCCAAATCCATTTTTTTTTAATATGAATCATTAATCTACTTACTGTTTGTCATTAGACTAAATATGGTTGAATATGATTCATCAATCCCAAAACAAACAATATAATAATAATGAATATATAAATATATCAGGCACTTTGGTATTGTGATGTTTGGTCCCACTTTTATGACTCAATTGTATATTGAGTTTCATATGGCCAAAAGTATTGACATTTTCGTTTGCATAGTAACTTTTATTATGTCTACTCAAACTAGTTATATATGCACATTTATCATACCCAAATTCCGAAGGCAATGACACAATCAGCAAGTACTTCCATCGAATTCTCAGTTTCTTTTCATTTTTATGAAGGTTTGATGTAATTACAACTGTACCAATCCAATGACACGTTACAATATCACAGCAAGTTGGTTGTTAAACGGGCCGTAATTGTGGCAATGAATTTCAAATGAAACATTTGTAAAAGTCTGGTGACATCTTTCCATTCATTATAACCAGAACACCAATGGAAACAGCCTTGAGTCGCCAACATATACCGCTCAGTTGGGGTTATGATGAAACAATGGGAAGAATCAGATGTGCTATGTACAACACTGTCCTTTCAGGGAAATGGTACAATCCGTGAGAGAAGTTGTTGGACAAACAATTCATCTTCAGAAGGAACTTACATGCATAAAATTACAGTCAAAAATCTGCAAAACAAAATAAAATCAATAAAAAGGAGAAAAATATGGCTGAATAATGAATTGCAAAAGTAGCAAACTAGTGAATTCGAAAACAAAGCAGAACTAATGTAATCACCAGATTCAATGAAATGTGACGTTGACTCTAATATGAAAAGCTTGGATTGCAGAGGAACCTCAGAAATACAACCAGAGACAAAAAGAGATGACCCGCTATGTCAAAACTCAGGACAAAAGAGACACCACAACTAAAGGTTCAAGGGTTGTATACAACATATTTTTTATTGATTTAAAATTTGAAAATTTAGTCTTTTATTATTGATTTAACTTATACAACATACAATGATCCTTCTGCGCAAATTCAAATTTTTTTAACTTGACTTCTCATGATTAATGTCAGTTTTTTTACTAAATATATTGTATAACATTGAAAAACAAGTATTTAATTATCATCATTTAGTTCAACTACAGTTAAACCAATAAACTATGAACTAGTTATTGCCTACACCAGTTCAATAATCAATCTTGTTTTTAAAACATCACAGCTAAGTGCTAACATTCGCATGAAATACAGGAAACAATGAAACCTGAATAACATATCCCATCTATATTAAAATTAAAAACAATAGGAAACAAAACCCTGCCACCTACAAATCATGTATGGTGTAACCATGCATAAGCATGTGCAAATTACTACAAAGAGCTAATGTGAAGAAAACATTTTCAGCCCAACCAAATAGTTCATGTCAATAAAAGTGATGCTTTAAAAGTTTAATATTGACCAAAGGTGACAAACAAAAAAATATCACGGTTGCTTACCTCATTCTCCTCTCCAATCTATTAATTCGCTTCGTGGTGCATATAGGGTAGCAGCTCGTTCTTCTGCCTCAGTATCATTTACTATACCTCGGCACTTTGGGAAGCCACAATAACAAGGAAGTCGTTCATCAATTGAGAAAAATCTGTCACATGAATTAACTAAAGTTAGCACAATATTAAATTAAAAAGAAATACAATATTTGCTAAGTGTAGTCTACACACACTACTAAAAGCAACACAAAAGTGAGCTTTGTATGGTTTTTTGTGAGCGTATCAGTACTCATTTGGAGAAGAGGAAAACCTGTAATCATATGTAAGCTCTTCCCAATGTTTAATGTCCCTCTTCGCAAATATTATAATATGTTCATCACCATTAACACTTATAACTCTGGAATAGCAATTTGGCTGCACTCAAACAAAAATTATAAGCAATTATTTTTTTCTTCAGCAACCAAAATAAGGCTGAATGAATTCTTCAGTAAATAAACAAGTTGAATTGCAGTATTTCCAAACTAATGTCAAATTCAAAAGCATAGTCAATTCCATATAGCGGCGCAGAGCAGCCGTATAGAAGGTAGCAAGATGACTTGTATTTTGAAGTCAAGGTATGCCTTACATAAATTATGCCACACGCATATATATGTTGGGAAAAAAAATACCTAAAATTAAAGACATTCATAATGGATGGATGAAGCCATTAAAGTTAATCGATGGGAAGTTCATGCCCAATTAGAATAAAAATAAATTGTAGGGTGGAGCTTAGAAGAACTGGAGAGCACAGAACAAAACACAAAAGGCCTAATTCACAGACTTTGGGAGGAGAAACAACAGAGGATAAAACAGAGCAACATTGGACAAGTCAGGAGTCAGCCAGAAGTGGCTGGAAAATGCTGTGTGATGTCAGAAACCTAGCCAGAGAAAGTTGGGTCTTCCACAGAGAGAAGGTCTGAAGTTCTTCATTGAACGGGCAGGGGCAAGCGAGGGTGAGAGTAGGGTTTCAGATCAGATTAAATGAAAATTGGGACAAAATTCCAAGATTGTCCAGTACCAAACGACGCCGTTCGATGGCCAGAAGACTGAGAAGAGGGACTTTCACTAGTGGGAAGAATAATTGCCAAGATGGCCACAATTTCACATAAAAACAGCCACAAGTTGCAAACCTACACAAAACCGATCCGCAACGAGCCATACAGAAAATGGAAGAGGGTCACAAGACACTGCTAGAGCAGCGCTATCATGCACAATTGGCTACTGTGGACTACTTTCATGTGGCGGGGCAACTATGTATAGTTAAGGCCTTATAGGTCTTACCAAACTGTTCCATAATCAATGCAATCCATCTTATCAAAAGTCATTTAACAATTCTATAAATCTGTCAATACAATATAACAGGGCTTAAGTATTCTCAGCATACAATCCCCCAATATTAAAAATTAGAAATCCTCCAGGCTCCAGTCTTCAAATAATAAGCTAAAAAATGTGCATTAAAACACTATCAAGTGAATATCATACATCAAATTAAGGCTAATTGAAATGGAAATGTTCAACAAGAAATAAATGAATTCATAGAAAATGTAAATTTAAGTGTGAAAGGACATACTGCACAAGAATGATTAATTAAATGAGCAATGCTTCCTGCTCTAGTAGCATCAATGACTCGTTCATCATCGATACGAAACATATATGTTCCAGCACCCTGCATCAGGGAAAGAGACACAAGTTACTTCATCTTTCCTAAGCACCTACATAACATTCCAGAAAAACTATCTTATTCATAACAGAAGGTGCAATAGTTGAAACATTCTTGTTCATGGTGACAATCAAATGTTCCATGATATATTGTCTCTTTTAGTTGAAGATTTTATAGCTATCAAAATTATGTTTCCTTCCAACAGTAGCATTTATTAACTTGAAATTAATATAAGCTAATATTGAAAATACAAGCACCCCTTGGGAATGAGAAAATAGAGAGAGAGAGAGAGAAATAAAAATAAAAAAGGCCAGCTGAAAAGAATCTAAGAATACCATTAAACTTTACTAGCTGATTTAAGCCACTCATTTTCAAACAAATTAGCTGCAGACAACTATACAAGCACACTTGATAATTCAGAAACACTTACCACCAACGAATTGTATATGAAGTGCTCTCTCCGGTCAGCTATAGGTGGTCTAACAAGTTCCCCAGTGTATTCAATCACCTGAATAAATAAAATCAATACATCCTTAAAAGTTGAAATGCTCTATCAAGGGAAGCTAATTCAAATGGAAAATATTCACTTTACCATGTCTCCACCTTTATATGGATGCTTTGCAAAGATGCCAAATCCATGAATTCTTGATTTCCCTTAAAAAATATCAAATATTTAATGGTGAGACAGGATAAGCCCATAGTTAAATCTCAAATTACAAACTTAATCAGTAATAGTCAACTTTCCAAAAGAGAAATCACAATTGAACATTCCCCCACCATTTTCAAAAAATATTAAGCAGAATTATTCCTACCAAATGCCAGCCGTTTCCGAAAGGTTTCCCTCATGTACGTATATTTTTCAGAGATAGAAAGTATGCTGTTTGATGTGTCAATCAGAGAAGTTCTCAGCCTTTGTTGGCTACAAAAGAATTTAGAGCAGACTCCTCTGCCAGAAGGCTCTAGGTTGTTTAATGAACCATGCTGGCAGTATCCACCTACTAAGTAAGGTTGATTCTCCACAAACAAACGTTTCAATGATGCAGCTGCAAGTGCTTCAGGTTCTTTTCGACCTCTCCTTCCAAAGTAATCATATGGCTCTGCCCAAGAATAAAGACAGACCTTATTTAATAAATTTATCTTTAAAATATAAGTTGTGTAATTTATAAGTTAAGAGGGCCAAATAGAGATAACAAGAAGTGCATATCCTTGACCAATAAGAGAACTAAAATGCAGAGATGAGAACCTCCAGCAAAATCTTTCCCACGAAAGATATAAAAAGTGCAAAACTCATCAGAGGGAAAAAGTGACTAGTCTTACATACCCATTACCCAACCCAAGCAACATGAAATAGTGGTCCACATACTTCAATCTTATTTATGTATCTTCATGGCCTCTAGTTAAGCCTTGGAAGTATTAATGCAAAAAGCATCCTTAACCAAATGATATAATTCACACCTAAAATAACCAACCCAAAACACAGCATAAGAAGCTGGACAACTAAGAACTTGAGCAAGAGATGCAAGAGCATCCTTTGTACCAGTGCAAAATAACCAATTTTATGAACCGAAATGATAGATTGAGGTTGTCTGTATGTATTCATTGGCTGATATTGCCAGATACAATAAAAGGGTGGCTCGGCATTGATCTTTGGGAAAAAAAAACACCACTCAGGACATTTTTATACATCAGCTCAGCTACTCTGCCACCCAGCTCCTAACACACTACTATCTCCCTTTCCAGATGGCACTAAAACACTGTTTAATAAAAAGACAATTGTAGACCCAATCAAATCAAAAGAAAATCAATTTCAAGCAATGCGATTTGACTATCCTTGCCATTAATCCAGTCTGAATCGAAGTATGTTATTTGCAACTCAATTCAATTTATGTTAAATAAGGAATAACTGGAACTGAGCCAAAGATTGTATGCTCCAAAATGTTGAACATGAACAAGAATTTATATAAAATAGCAATGTAACAAGAGAATGGATTGAGAGACAGTGCAACAGAAAATGGTCACCAAACATAATTTCCATTTTTTCTTGGTTGCTGGAAGTTAAGCAAGCAAACAATATGAAAGTGACGATTTGTTTAGTAAAACAAGTGTCCAATATCATACCACTTCGAGCACAACCAGACGGATTGGGCGGTGGTTCATAGTCTGAACATAGACCAGCAACTCGGACTATACGATCATCAGCAACAGAATGTTCATTAGATGGTTGCCTATGTTTCTTGCAGAAAGAAAGTAAGCGTATGCACTGATCTTCATCATCATCAACAGAAAGTAGATACAGCCTGTCCTCATTCTCAAGCTATACATCATAAAATTCTAAAAATAAATAAATGGAAAAAAAAAATACTTTTTGGGCTAACAATTGTATCAATTAAAACAAAACTTCTTAAAAAAACATGTATTGGAAAAAGGAGGGGGGAAGGAGAAATACCTCAACACAGAGACCAGCAGCACGTGCACAGAGTGGATGATATGCTACTCGACAAGAATTATTTGAACACTACAGAATTGACATAAGAAAAAAAAGTCACTTAATATAACAAATACTAGCTAAGCCCCATGAATTATGTGTTATACATGCATACAAACATACATAAACACACACAAATGGCACACATCAACTAAGAGTAAGAAGCTAATATTGACCCATACAATCAAACATTGATGTTCAAGATTGGTTTTACTTAATTATAATCTTGACCATTCTTGTATATTTGTACGGTTAAGAGTAGCTCCTCTCAAGCTCACACCTGATGCTCCCAACATACACACACATGAAATCTTTTCAAAAAATGACAATGAAATTCATGTATGTTTTGATTGTCACTTTAGACACAAGGTTGTTGTTTGATCATTTGATGTGGATTACCTGCCTATTGACCAAGAAAAGGCCAACTTAAACTACTATTTAATTTAAAACTCAGATGACATACTTGGATACAGGCACCATAAGATACACCGCATATGCTGCATAACAACTTCCAGCGGTCCTGTTCAGATACAGAATTAAAAGGAAAGCAAACGGAATTACAGCGGTACTGATTTAGAACTAATGACGAAATCATTGACGCTACCAATTTGGTAAAAATGAAAAACTAACAAAATGTTCATAGCTAAAAAACTTAGAAACACAAAAGCAAAACAAAAGAAAATAGAGAGTAATAAGTAATGAAAGCCTACCTTACTGATTCTACTCAAACCATCAATAGGCTCCATTCTCTTGACATCAGCTAAGCAAGTTTCTGGCAAAAAAATTAATACTTAGTAAGCATAACCAAACTAAGGAGAAAAAAGAGTAAATAAAGGCATACACAAACAAACCAGGTATCCACATGGCACAAGCCAAATGAGCCCACCGGCCATCTGTAGTAGGCTTCATTGCACCACCTAGAAGAAACTCCATTAAATACCCAAAGACAAATAATTCTATCTTTAACACAGTATAAATATTAAAAGATTTCAGCACACCTATGAGTGGACATAAGCAGCAAGGTGGAGAAGGGGCACCCGAACGACATAAGTTGCATAACCATAGCACCCCATTAACAGGTTCCAGTTCCCCATAGCATCTAGCATGAACCTAAGTGAACATTATAATTCACAGTTCAATATCAATAAGTGGATAAAGTAGTAGAGCTTTAATGATTCATTAAGCAGTATCACATTGTGGGGGAATGCATAAATTTTTTACAGAAGCCATACCATCATTCTGCATTTGTCACACTGCAGAAACAGATTGTTCTCATACTCCTACAACATAAATAACTCCCATTTAGCAAGCAAAATATGGATTAAAATTATAAGCAAATAAGCAAGAAAGGTAACAACATTTCTATTTCCTTAGAATAAATTTAAACCACAGGATAAAGTAGAAATAAGAAATACAAACTGCAACTAAAAGAGCAAGCAAGTGTATAAAACAACAAGCAGGAGCTCTAGAGGATTGAAGAGGAAAACAAAACTGTGTACCTCATCCATGTGGCACACATTGCACTTATCGAGGTCAAACCAGTTAATATGAACTTGTCTATAACCAAGAGGCAAGTTACTGTTACATCTTCTGGAACCTAACTTGCAAATTGAGTTCTTTGAAGAGATTTTGGATTTAGACAATCCCTGAAAATAACATTACTTTCAGTTAAAATTAAGCACCTGGTACACAAAAGTACATGTATTATAGCAAAAGCACTTGGTTGACTCAAGATTACAGCATAAGAGAGAGAGAGATGAAGCTAGCAATGATCGTATGCAGCCAATAACAAGCAAAAAAGATGCAGAATAGTAGAGAGAGGAAAGCACATGAGTAGAATGGCAATGCCTGCAAAAGTGACAACTTGGTACAACAATAACCATACCTTATCCTACTGGATGTGATCAGCTAATAGTAACTGATAGACACCATTGATTTATATAAAAAACCAAACACTCTTAGCTCACTATGTCTTCCTTCCGTGGAATAAATTACAACTTTTTCAGGTTAATTCCACTAGTTTCCAAATTATTGACTTATGTTCCAGATCAAAACAAAGAATTAATAAAAGAACATACCTGTATGAGTTTAAGTACTTTAGGATTGGAGAAACCGAACATATCAGACCCAGATTCATAGCCCTTTTCTTCCCCATCTTCAGCAACAGTACCTTCAGAAGCATCCTTTTCCATTTTCTTTATCTTTTCGTATACCTCATTCCAGCAAGCAGATGGTGTATAACCATTGAACTGCAACCAAACATTAATAACATGTCATTGGTGGGACTGTTGGGAGTTATAAGGTTGGCTTAGTGATTGGGAAGGGGGCTTCAAGGGAAAAGGGGGGGTCTGGGTTTGACCACCCCCCCCCCCCCCCC
>PYAF01000629.1:17815-62029 GCA_007407185.1 Glycine tomentella
ACTGTCACTCTAAACAGAGGACGAAGTTTGGATTCTGGATCTCTCAACACCTCCATCTTATATGGAGCAGAAACTTTAGGGTCTAAACAACATAAAAAAAGAATTACAATAATTAAAAATATGACATGTATGACTGAACATTCAAAAAATCAATCAAAAGAATATGATATGTCAACACCCCAAACAACAATAACAATATATGTTTCACCTGTAACTGAAGTAAACTTCCTCACTGCTGTGTACCCTTCAGGCCAGATGAATCTGCCATCCCTGAAAGCAGAATCTTTAACTATTTTTCCTGAAAACAAAAAGGAAGTTTAACATCCCTATGATTACATTGGCCATTTGGTGACAGCCAAAATGCCAATAACCTGGAAGTAACACAACACGGGAGAGAGCAAGAGAGAAGTCACCCTCTTTCCCAATATATAATTAATAAAATATGCATGCAGTAAGTCCAGAGACTATTTTTCAGCCATTGCATTTATTAGGAAACAAGGTCAATTTTGGTTGAAAACGCAGTATACTATACACTACAATTTGTTCACTCTTGAATACAAGAATATTAAAGAACTTAAATTTGATCCAATGTGAATGTAAAAGTCTGTACACTATCATTAAGCAAGAAGGTGCCACACCATTGGAGTTGCTAAAACATTTCACTGTTAAAAAAAAACAAATTAACAGTTTTATATACATGGCATCACAAGGTTGATTGTTAGATTCAAATTGTCTTGCTATGCATATCAATGAATCAAAATTATATCTAGGTATCAAAAGGCTTCTCAAAGTTCAAGTCTTTTTTTTGGACATGGTACTAAACCCTGTTTAACATAAAATGCCTTGCAGCAGATTCATGAGCCTCCTTGTATTTGTGCTAGTGACTCAGTGCAGAGGGTTCTCTGCAAGGATAAGTTTTGTCATACTATCAGGCAGTTTTTGATAGTTTGGAGCAGCATTTTGTGTATGAGTGTATCTGATTGGAGTAGAATGCTGGCATCTAAGTGTGTCTCTTTGCCCCCAAAATATGTTATGAATATAGGATGTTATTTACTATTTCTCTTTGGCAGTCAAATCATGGCTATTTTTGACATGCAAAAAGATAATGACAAGAATCACTGCATCCTTGAGATTTTGCCTCTTCTATATGTATAAGACAAAAGCCAATGTTTGATTTCAATGAAACTCCTCATAACCATTATTTGCTATCCACTACTAACAAAAATAACAAAATATTTATGTAGCCAAGGAAGCCTTTCCAAATACCCAATCTATCCTATGAAAAGCATAATACATAGAGTTGAAGAGGAAAAAATAAACAGTAAAAGGCTAAGTTTTGATGGTTATATTGGAAATCAACAAGGAAAATCAGAAAACATAACTATGTTGCAAGATTAATAAAATAAAGATTTAATCAGGTAAAAAAAAAGGCTAACATGAAGTTCTTGTGAACGAAAAAATAATGGTAATCAGGAAAAATTACCAAGGCTTAGAATTTGGAGGTCTCCAACTTCATATGGAAAATTTTCAATGGTTTCCAGAGCCATCAAAGTCCCCTTGCCATTTAAACAATCATCACCTGAATCCGTGCATCCTCCATCCTCTCCACTTACGTTGTTACAGTCATCAGCTGTACATCTTTTCCGCAACTCTAGCATCTCCAGTGGAAGCTTCTGTTCACTTAAATATCTGTTTGAGTGAAATAATTGCATAACCAACAAATTTGAGCAACCATTTTAAAATTCTTCCACTTTGAGTATCAATGCAGAGAGAGATTTCAAAATGGAACATTACAGAGAATGAGGGCTTAGCTCGTATTAATTTAATTAAGCAGACTAAGCAGGACACACAATGCCTTGAGAATTACACTCAGCAACTAAAGCACACATATGATATAGTGCATTTGAATGAATCTAAGATCACAGGTCAACAAAAAACTGAAAACATGAAGTCATTAACCAAACTACTTCAATATTAGACAACTTGAAAAAAATAAAGCCATTGTAAGGTGATAAGAAAGGAAAAGAAGATTATCAACTTGCTTCCTCAGTTTAATATAACTTTATTCATAGTCCACAATGCAATTTTTAATAGTAGCTACTCTAGCATATTAGACAAACTACAAGAAGCTGAAAAAGAAAAACATGCAAATTAGCACTAAATTTGTCCAAAAAAATCCAATAGCAACATTTTAAGGTTCACAACACTTAATGTTCTATGTAACAAATATAATAACAGATGGAGAGAAAAGAAAAGGCATGATTAACATTACCTTTTAGCCTCTTCTAAACCTTCAATAAAACTATGTTTCTTGCATTTTGAGTGTAGATCAGTAAGAAGTCCACTGAGAAATGATTTCACCTGTTGCAGTCTAACCCTGGAAAACAGGAAGAATATACAACAGAGAAGTGCATCTTAAAAAGGAGGAAAGAATCTTACAGTATAAAGAAAACAATCTCCCACTAAACATTGAAACCAATATTTTTCTTAATTTTCACAGAATATCAAACCTTGCAAAGTCATGGGTGCCAAAAAATTGGACAGGAACTGAGCTTCCTCCCAAAAACATCTTTAAACCCTTACAGTTGCTAGCAAGTGATTCATCCAGAACAACAGCTGGCCACATTGCATGGCCTGCAAAATAATAAAAAGACACAAGCATTATAGATGTTATAAAAATTAACAAGGTCTAATAGTAACTGGAAATGCAAGTAATAAAGAAATAAGGTAATTTGAAGTAGACATAGTGTGATCTCCTGAAAATAGATTTTACAGGAAGGATGTAAAACAATGGTAAGGTTAAAATTTCTTATATTCTGCTCTGTTGTATGTTGTGAAAGTTTTGTTTTGACATTAAGGAGGACAGACTGCATACCAGCCTCCTTAAGTATGATACCAGATATAACTTAATAATTTACTATATTAAGTTCAACTTTAATACCTGAATTTGAGAACCATGGGATAGAATGCATACCAGTCTACTTCAGCATGATACCAGATATAAGTTAATATTTTGCCATACTAGTTTTAAAATGCATACATATGAAATGAATGCAACAAAAATAATAATGGAAATTATTTAAAGATGTGGTGCACTAAAATTCTAAAAAATTGGACAACAATTCAAATAAAGGTTTCTGCATGCAACCATTTGCAAATGGAACAACAGAACAAGATTGAGCACAAACCTGTTAGCTTGGCCCATATGATATCCCCAGGCTCAAAGTCTTGACAATCATCCAAACTTGCAGCCAATGCAAGCATCTCTTCAACATTATAATCAGAGACATTATTGTCACGAACTTTGGCAAAATTCAATTTTAAACATTTCAGCTCATCGCGGGAAACATGGAATCTTATATTTTCATTTGCAATAATTAAATTTTCCTCATCACCATCATCGTACTTGACCTGCATATAGTTATTAATGAAAGGATGAAAATTCAAACTTGTTCAATATTGTCAAATACAAATAGATCAAAGATGCACCAATTTATTAATTTATTTTGCTCAAAGTGATTCATATTAGAGTGATAATTTAGATCATTAAGGGCCATACATGATGTATCTTAGTTTCCTTATCATAACTTCTGACGTAGCCAATGTATGCTTTTAAATCCATGGGCCAGTAAACCTGCAGAAAACAATTTCCAACATTGAAAAACCGTAATTGCATGAACAAACTCAGTGGAATGAACATACAGCGCAAACGTTATAAAACATAACCTTGCATCGTAATCCAACAAATGCCTCCGGGTCAGCATTATCAAAACTCAACCTGCAGCAAGTGCAATTAAAAACCATGTAATTTCTACCACACAGAAATCACAGACCCACAAAAACAAAACCTCTCACAACCCTATCCACAGAACTAAACATTTTTGTTTCTCCCTACATATTAACCAAATCAGAAGCTCTCATTCCTTCAGTCCAAACAAACACTACATTTCAAAATAAACAATAAACACTTGAATAAAAGCCGATACTCCGAATCTGAATTTTCCATTTCGGCTAGTGATATACTGAGATCTAACAACTAAGATTTTTCATTTTTCCCCTCCCTACCACAAAACACGAAGCAAAACTCAAATTCACGGAGCTTCTATTGTAAAATCCACAAACAAGAAATACTTTTTTTCGAAACCCACAAAATTCCAAAGCGAACCTACAAATCTCCCTCCCTACCACAAAACACGAAGCAGAAATTTAAGCAAAGCTCAAATTCACGGAGCTTTTGCTTCTAAAGTCCAAACAAGCAATACTTTTCGCAAAACCCACAAAATTCCAAAGCAGACCCACAATCCCCAATTTCTACAAGAGCAACACTTTCTCCCAAAGCACCATACAGATAGTAAAAAAAAAAAGAATTACCCGACCCATTTCTTCACATTGCGAGATTCGGGCAACACTTTGGGTAAATTCTCCAAGGAACCACACTTAGCATTCCCAGCAGCACCAGAATTCCCAAATTGATTTCTACATTCCCTCAATCTAGGCCCATCAACATCCCCAATCGCAGTATTCAAATCCACACCCAACCTCTCCAACTCGGTGCTCCCAATTTTCCTCTTCTTGAGCAACCTCTTCTCGCTCTCGTCGTTCTCCGTCGTCGCGGCGGAAGGGGAATGCCTCCTGCGCCGGCGCGAGTAGACGAAGAGGAGAGGGGGCTTGGGAGGAAGAGTCAGGGACGAAGAAGAAGACGACGTCGTTTTCTTGTGTTCGTGGTTGTTGAAATGATTATTATTATTATGCGTTAGGGTGAGTTTGCGAGCTTTGATTTTCTTCGACATGACGTTGGAGGAGCCGCTGGCGGTGACGCGGCAGGGTGAGGTGGCGGAGTAGAGGTGGTCGAGGGGGAGGTAGCGGATGGGAGCGCCGCGCGTGGTGTGCACGTCGATGGTCGTGTCTTCGTCGCCGCCGCGGCCACCGCCGCTGCCTTCTTGGAAGGCTGCTGCCATGTGTGAAAAAAGAGAATAGCGGAATCGGAAGAGGAATATGAAAATGTTATGTTATGTTATGTTATGTTAGTTAGGGTTTTCAAGAGAGAATTAGAAAGGAAAAGGGTGGTGATGGTGTGATGTGTGTTTGGTTTGGAGGGAGAGGGTTATTCGGCCAAATAATTTCTGTTTCCCGCCGTGTGGAGATACACTGTCACACACGCGCACAAAACACACACTCACTCCTCTCACTCTCTCCTTGTTCTTGTTCGAAGTGAAAGAAGAGAAAGGAGGTGTAGCACTTTTGTGTTGTTGTGCACACACCACAAAAACAAAAGAAAAAGGCAATAAAGAAAAAGAATCTAACATCAGTGTGAGATTACATGATATATCTCGTACTACCAAAGAGAATTAACAAGACCCTCGACACCATCGTTTGAACACCCATTTCGTTTTGTTTTGTTGTTAATAATTGAATTTTTTTTATGTGAGTTCTATTCAATCTATTGATTTAATTGACAAATAGCACTCGAACACGTTTTGTCTATGGAGATTGAAATGAATTTGGATTAATGATTTGATTAAATGCGTTAGAAAGTGGGTTATTAATGTTAATTTAACAGTGATTTTAAAAAAATATTTTTTTTAAACTCATTAAATAAATATTTTGAAAAGTGGATTATTAATGTGCGGGACTTATAATGCTACAAGGGTTTGTATACTCTCATTTGATATTTTTTATATCCAATGAAATGTCACTCTTTTTTTTCTGAATTATTTGGACAATAAGAGCCAACACAAAATTATATATTACTTAAAATAAAGGGGTCACTAATTGCATTGTTGAAAAAATTGGTCTGGACCGGGCAGTCATACCAGTTGGATTGGAATTCGTGGTCAAACTAGGTCAATCCTCGTGTTTGGACCAGAAATGCAACTGACCCAGGTTGGCCTAGGTTGACTCGGTCAAACACGATCGGGTTTCCGATTGGACCGGTTCGATCCGGTCGGATTTCCATTTTTTTAAAAAAAAAATTGGATTTTGGAGTATGGATAGATTTTTCTTACTCAAATAATGTTAGTTATATATTTATATATAATAGATACATATATAATTTTGAATTTGTAATATATATCGGGTCAAATCGGACCAATTAATGGCTCACCGGTTTGACCACTGACCCATTACATCGACCGGGTCAATGATCGGACTCGATTTCACAACTATGAATATTTGTATCCATTCTCATGAAAGTTACACCAAAATCAGGTAAACTATCATAGAAATATATATCCTTATCAATGGGTAAACCATTTTATTTGTCTAGCGCAATACATGAACAAGGGAACAGGAAGTAAATTTTTCCTTGGTCTTCACAATCTCAAAGGCAAGATCTACAAATTGCCATTCATGATATCTAGGATCCTCCACAAGCTTGACAGTTTTAGCATAATCAATCTCAACAATAATTGTTCTATAACCTAAATCACAGGTCATATTCATACTAAATAGAATGGCCCAAAACTTAGCCTCCAGAATAGTACAATGCCCAAGTTTTGTTAAAAACGCTTTCAAAAAATCACATTTAGCATTTCAGAGTATAGCACCATAAGCGGCAAGAGCTTCCAAGGCAAGGTAAGAGTCATCCCCGTTAATTTTCGAAGTACCCTACAAAGGCTTCTTCTACCTTCTAGAAGCATTGTGGTTGTCATTATCATCATTTGGTGCTAATATCATATGAGTGAGATTGTTTATACTTATATCATGTACACCACTCCAAACACTCAACACCAAACCCAAAGTGTTCTTCCACTTATTATTGAAGATGAATCTATTCTTTCTCGACCAAATACGATCAACAATAGTTACAAACATAGTGCTCCAATTCACCTTTCCCTCTGTTCTTGTGCTACAAACATTCATGGTAAGCCAACTAGGCATATCATGGTTAAAGAACATGGATCCAACATTCATATTAAATTCTCACCATATTGGTTGCACCCATTTATAATCTCTGAGCATGTGCATCACATCTTCTACCTAAACTTTACACAGCGGCAGATGATGTCATTTGTCATATGTCATCGAAATCTCAACTCATTTGTGGGAAACACTCCAAGACCAATTTTTCATAAATGAAATATAATCCTTTTTGGGCCATCCTAACGCCAAATGTTTTTAAACAACATAGATTCTTAAAGAGTATGAGCATTAGTCAATTCGAATTAAGCATCTTTAAATGAAAAGCGGTCATCAACAACATTATTCCACTCCAAATAATTTGTTTTACTAACCATGTAAGGTGGCTTTAGCGTCTTTATACTTTCAACAACATTCACTAGTAAATCAACAACAATTCGCTCCAAATCCCAATCTTTGTTAGCATTGACATAAAAGCATATTGGAATGGTCTCCCGATGACTGGTGTGTCCAGTCCAATGTTGATCTAGCTTACCATGATTTGGGAACCAGTTATCTTTTCAAAATTGCATTGTTCTACCATGGCCTACTCTCTAAGTCAAATTTGACAATAACTTATCCCAACACTTCACGATCCCCTTCCATATAGATTAGTTTCGGGACGATGCTTATCAATAACAAATAGTACATCATTACTACATTTGTACTTTGCACTACAACTTGAACCCAAAAATCATTAGGTCTTCCACTCCACCTTCATTAAAAAAGCTTGGTTTATAACACTAGCTTTCGTTAGACCAAGGTCGCTAATTCTTTTTGGAATACATGGACAATCTAGATTTCACCGGTGAATTTTTTTTAAGGATTTGTGTAGCCCAAAAAAAAATCAACACATTTTTTTTTCAATTTCTTCACACACCAAAGAAGATAATAAAGTAGTTTGCATCATATAGGTAGGCATGGCTTGAATAACAACTTTTATTAAAGTTACTCTACCTGCTATGGATAAATTGGACGTTTTCCAATTGCTCAACCTTTGATTAACTTTGTAAATAATAAATTGATGGTTTTTCTTGGACACTCTGTCATGATGGAGAAGGATACCAAGATACTTCCCAAGGTCTGTCATCCTATGAAAGTCAAGCTTGTGCATGATATCATCTTTAATATTCCAGTGAATATTATTAGAGAAGAAAAATTTGGTTTTGTCAACATTCACTTTTTGGCCCGGACTGGTACAAAAAATGTCTAGTATTTTCTTCCTAGCATTAGCTTGCTCCAAGTTTGCTTCTGCAAAACATAAAAGATCATTTGCAAAGGCAAGGTAATAAATTTTTTTACCACCTTTAGATAATTGAATAGGCTTCCAAATTTTCTGCTCCACTACATGATTAATCAGGTGAAATAATCTCTCAATGCAAAGAACAAATAGATATGCAGAGATAGGATCCTTTGTCGAACTCCTTTGGAAGGAATACATTTTTCAAGAGCTTCTCCATTCCACAACACCTGGAAGGAAGGGGGTGAAATGCACCATCTAATCAAATTGACAAAACTTTCAGGAAATTCAATATCTCTCAATGTATCCACCGTAAACTCCCATTTCAGCCTATCATATGTCTTTTCCAGATCTACTTTGATTGCCATCCATCCTTGTTGGCCTTTTCTTATTTTTTATACAGTGAATAACTTTCTGTGCAATTATAATATTATCCCCATTATTTCTATTGGGAATAAAAATACATTTGGATGAGATTAATTAACTCTTCCATAACATTTCTCAGTCTAGCAGACAATATCTTGATCATTGTCTTGTAGGAGACATTGCATTGACTTATTGGCCTAAAATGCTTCATATTAACTACTAGCTCAATCTTTGGAATAAGTGCAATAAGTGTTTCATTAATCTCTGCAATCTTATAAGAGTCATTAAAAATACCTTGATAAGATTACAAAAAGAGATTCCTACCACATCCCACTGGCTTTTGTAAAAGACAACCTGCAAACCATCCACCCTAGGCGATTTGTAGTTCCCAAAAGGAAAAGTGTCATTTTTATCTCTTCATTAGTCACCTCTTCCTCAAAACACTTCATTTAATCTTCGGGATCTTTGGGGAGGCTCCTTTAACACTATAAGGAATGTAATTTGTGTTATCAGTAAAAAGATTAGAGAAATAGTCAATAAAAAACCTTTATAGATCTTCCTCTTCACCAACCTAGTCACCATTAAGATCCTAAATGACTTCATAAGTATTTATGCTCCTTCTCATAATAGTAATACCATGGAAATAACAATCACCAAAGGATAGTCATTTAGCACAAGATCTCTAGAACCACAAAACCTCTTCCAATCTCAACACTTCTTGGCATTCCTCCCAAATTTCCTTTTGTTTTTTTTCAGCCATGAATAATCCCTATTACGCATATGAAAAGAAATTATATCTAATCTCCTAAGAAGCTTCCTTTTACGATTAAAGATGTTACCAAAGACATCTCCGTTCCATTTTCGCAAAGCTTCTTGAAGAGTTGGAATTCGCTCCCTCCAAAAATCTTCAATGAAAGACCTAAATCCCTCATGCAACATCTAGGAAGCCAGGAATCTAAAAGGTCTCCTTTTGTTTTCTCCTTTTTTGTAAGACATTTTAATTAGGACTGCCCTATGATTAGATTTAAAGAAAGGCAAATGAAGGACAAGAGCATTATGAAACCTAATCATCCACTTCAAATTAATTAAAACATGGTCAAGTCTTTCCTGAAGGTTACCTATGTGCTAGGTAAAAGCTAGTTCCTTAAAGCCTGCATCGATAACGTCTACTTCTAAAATCACCTCGTAAAAATCAAAAGCTCCTCTCTAGGAAGAATTAGAGGATCCTCCATTTCGATCATGCTATTGAAAGGATGTATTAAAGTCCCCCTTGACCACCTAGACACCCCAAATTCCTCCAGATTGTCCACGTTCATCCTAGATGAAATGGCTATCCAGCCCCAATCTAGGAGTATTTTTATTTGTTGTATCTTTAGAAGCATGGGTCTCCAAAAGAAATAACAAGGAAGCTTCATATTCTTTACAAAAAATTTTAATGAAAGGATCAAACCTAGGAGAGCACATTCCACGATAATTCCAAGCTAAAACATACATGATCACATATTAGGAGGGGGTGACCTTTAAAAGGCCAAGCAAAATCATTATTGTTCACCATCATATGAAAGTCCAACACTATTTTGTTTTCAACTAGGGGATCCCTAGTGATTCCTTTTGCTTCATACAATTCACAAACTCGATAGTTTCTTTGTCCATGTGTGACACGAGCACATGCATGTCTTGATGAGTCTCATTAGTTCCGTGGTGTTCCAACAAAATAAGACTTTCCTCATAGGAAGTTTTGGCGTGTTCACTATTAACTGGTTATAGGCTTTCTTCTTCCCTGTTAGCTCCATACCTATTTGTTCCTTTTGCTTGATCAAGGGCTGACTTTGCTTTTTAAATTTTGATTTTCCTCCAATACTCATTTCACCCCTTTTTCCTCCCTTTGGATTCTTTCCTCCAATAACATTTTAAACCTGAACTTGATTATTTTGTTTCAAATTAGAGTATTTTTTAGCCACATGATCAGAATTTTTGACTGTCCATCGCTCTTTCTCATCATATCTTTTGGATCATTTTTTCATGCTCACCTATGCGATTGTTGGTGCTTGCCTCCATATTTTTGTTGGGTCCCTCCTTGCCTTAATTGTGATTACCACACTCATTACCTATCAAGGCTTTAAACTTTGAACTAATATCTAGTCCATAATTGGAAATATCTTCAAATTTGGTAATGGTAATAACATTATTGCCTTTTTTAATACTTCTCGTAATATTCTCATCGTTGTTCCTATAATCATAATCTTTTTTTCCTTCTAATTCTTTGGACAATCATCCATTTTCCAAACCAAGATTCTTCGTCATGAATCACCTTGTTTAATTTCTCCGAGATTATTGGAGGCTTTGATGACATGTCGACGTCAGCCCTTGGTTCCTCATGCACCTCTGCTTCAGCTGCCATTGATGCAACAACTTCACTTGAGATATTTGCCTCTTTCTCCAGATTCACTCTTCATGTACTATCAGTTTATTGCATCATTGTTGGGTTGTTTATCAACTCCACGCACTGCTCCCTTTTATGCCCACTATTCCACAATGAAAACATATAGAGTGGAAACCTTTATACTCCAGATTAAGCTTGAACCCACGAACACAAATATGAGTTTCAATTGATTTCCCAAGGTCCTGCTCCATGTATATTCTCACGAATTTTCCTCTAGAATGAATTGATGTCAACCTATCCACCTTGAGGAATTTTTCGAGACTCATGTCTATCCTACTAAGGAATATATTATTGTAAAGTTCAATGGGGAGACGTTGGATCTTGATAATTATGCAGACTTAGTTTGTGCACTTAAATTACAAAGCAATTATCTAATTTCTTATCTTTTGATGCTTCTTTTAACTTAAAAAGATAGGAATTTAGATTTTTTTGAGTTTTTATCTTAAGAATGATAAAGTTAGTAATTTTACAATGTTTTGTACTATTTTGTAGTGTTTTTGGATACATCAACAGAAGAATGAAAGATGTGTGAAGAATTGGAGCAGTGCGCCAATGCACGCTCAGCGCGAGAAGCCAAGCTGGAAGCCAGCTGTATCGTGCATGTGCGCGCATTTGGAGGCTTAGCATGTAGTCACTTAAGCCAGTTTTACTTTGCATGTGCGCTCAGAGGGCACATGCAGGCTTAGCACACAATGATTTTTCGAAAAGCATAACAGTGCAACATTTTGAAGGATATGAAAAGAGACATTGTGCATTTTGGAGGGAGTTTTTTTAGGGCATGCTTTGAATAAAAAATATCCACTTGGTAGCTTTTTTCTTCCACTTTCTTCTATTTCTTTGTTTTATTTTATTGTTTTGAGCCTCTCGTAACTTACACATTGTTGCGGGCTTGGGTACCAAAGACTATGTGATGTAATGATTTTTACCATCCATTTGATGTTATTCCAGTATTATTGCTTCCTTTGTGTGTTTATTGTTTTGTTTATGGTTTGATCAGCCATATTCATCTATGTTATAGGATTTTAATCATTGAGAAATGTTTTTACCCTAAGAGCTTGAAGGAGCTTTTAGGTAACCCATGTCTAGGGATAAAATGGTGTTATTTAGCCTTATTTATACATCGTTAGTCTTAAAACAAATTTACTTGGTTTAACTCTTAAGGGATTATGAGTGAAATTAGGTGGTTTAGGCTCTTTCGCATGAGAAATCATGATTCAAGTAGTTTAGTTAGTGAAGGTAATAGATGAAATAATTTTAAATGGTGAAAAATTCTTAACATTGCATTAAGAGTAATTTTGGTAGACCAAAAACCCAGCACATCTACAAAAATATGCACCAAACATCAATTTCCACCTTCAAGTGTTTGTTTTCTTGTGCCTTGCTCTGTTTTTTTATCCTTTATTATGGCTGAAGCTTACATTTCTGCACTATCACTTGAAAAATATTTAGTTTAATCATTTATTCGCTTAAGACTAGATATATACTAACTCTAAGCACAATCAAAGTCCTTGTGGATTCGACACTTGGTCTTAACGTTTTAATGTTACTTTGACAAATTGGTACACTTGCCAAGGAGTTAACAGATCTTCATTCACATCGCTACCTTCTTTGTTATTTTCGTATTCATAAGAAAAAACAGTCTCAATCTCTAGACAATGAGGTAATGGTCTGCTACCATACAAGGACCTTCAAAAAGTGCAAAATTGTAGTCTTTTTGATTGCTAAAGACCACCTGGTAGAATCCTTCATGTAAATAGTTAATATGGATGGTTCCACTTTTGACCTATGTTCTTTGGAGCTTCGTCTCTAGAGTTCGAAAACTGACCCCCTTGTTCATGAATGTGTTCAACCAAAGGGATACCCACCTTAGTAGTTCAATGTCAGATAATGGAATCACAAGTCCGTCAAGTTTTTGATCCATAGTGCTTAGTCTCTCCTTTGGGACTTCCTTGAGAACACCATTATCCTTCACTCTGTCCATGGGGACTACATGCTCTATGTTTCCTCCTACAAGTTTTAAGAGTTTATCAACATAAGACACACAATCTCCACTTCCTTTTTCCTTTTGGTCCTCTATTATTTTCTTCGTATTTCGCATTAATAGATCCTCTTCCTCCATGTTGCCCCTTCGTCTCCTTTCTCTAAAATCCTAGTAGACCTCATCATCTTTTGCAAAATGTATAGAAATTTGATGGTAGAGATTTTTGCTAAAGAAAATCCAAATGATTCAAATAAAAATTCTAATTGAGTAATATATTCCCACTGATACAACAATTCTTTAATTCTTGATTTATGTCTTAGTTCATAAGTAGGTTGCTTCTTGACTATGTTTGACACATCATTTTAATTGGATTTTAACTTTTTTTATTAGCTTAAAAGTTGTTTGAATTTATTAATTACTATTAATTAATAATATTTAGCAAATAAGTTCTTTTAGTTTTTTTATTTACTTAAATATAAGTAAATTAATTAATATACTTATTAATTATGAAAGTTAGTTAATATCATTTATTTTTACTATACATATTTAAAAAAAATACCCTAAACTTGAAACTTAATATCAAGAAAAAAGAACAAAAATAAATTAAAAATAGAATATAAATTAAATAAATGACATTTCAGGGATAATATCATTAAATAAAGTGAATTTAGTTAAGATTTGTGTATAACTTAATCCACAATTCACGAAAACAATATATTTTATAGTAATTCTTATAGAGAAAAAAGATTATGCATTGGCAGTGTAAATTTTTTTAAGAGTCATTCAATCACAATCCACCATGTATGGTAAGTTTGTTGATTTTTAAAATAATTATCTTAAAATAATTTAAACAATGATTTATGATTGGATGACAATGTAAAATTGTTTTATAATGTCAGTACATAAACATTAAACTCTTTTTTATATACTACTTCAGGTAACATTACTTCTTGTATTTTATTATTATAAAAATATTAATTTTATTTCCTTTTTCTTAAAATATTTACTAATTTTTCTTTTTACCTTTTTACATAAGGTATGATTATAATATTATAATTTTGTTTATCTTCTTTTATAATCGTAAAGTAAAATTTTGTTATTTTTATCCTTTTGTTTAAATAAAATAAACTTTTATTATTTTTACCTTCTTTATATAAGATATGATAATAATAGATAATATGTTATTATTGTTATTTGAATAGAATAGTATTATATTCTACTGCTTATCTTAACCGTTATATTATTTAAAATAATTATTTTATAATTTTAACATTATGCAAATGTCTTCTACATCAATAGTGAAACCTAAACAAAGAATAAAAGTGTTTTACTTAGACGTAGGAGAAATTTGCTTTAAACCATAATAGACTTTGTATCCTTTATTTATCTTTTTGCTTAGAGTTTCATTTTTCTTGTATCATTCTTATAATCAAAATTAGTCTTGCATCAAAATATTGCATTCTTTGCACAACAAGTGGTATTTAAAGCCAACTCTGGGGGCATTTTTGCAATGAGTACGACAAAGTTTGGGAAAAGGAAGTTTATTAGTAACAATGATTTTAGCAATAAGATGATCAAGATAGAAGTCTTCTCATTCATCAAGGCCTTAAAGATGTGTTGGAAGACATTACCAAACTCTCAACAACTCTCAATGGAAAGGAAAAATAATATATGGTTGACATGGTACACAACTGATCGAGGTCGTACTCAATCAAATTATTACGGTTTAAATGTAGTACTAGGAAGTGACTCCTAGGTCGTCTCTCAAGGATCAATTGTCTGTGTTAGGGATTGAAAACGTGTATTAGGGGGGTTTTTGGCAGAATGCAAGAATCTAAATTAAAACAGAAATAACAACGAATTGCAGTGATTAAAAACAAGTCAGACCTTAGAACAGATTGCGCCTCTAATATCCTTGGTTCACGAAAGATAATCTGTTCTACTTAATCCTTATCAGTCCAGATTAATCAACTAAGCGAAGATTAACCTAAAACTTCATTACATGAATTAAGCAAACGTGAACCTCGTCAGGGCAAGTTCTCAGGATTAAGCAAACTGAGATTACTGAATCAATCAATATCAGAATCATTAAGCATAACCCTAATTCGAAAAATACAGAACAGAAACCCCAACAAGGAAGAATCAAGCAGAAAACGAATTGCAATTACAGAGAACCTCCATTAAAGGGTTGCAATCTGTCCTAGGGTCCAACCCTAGGATTTAGCCTTCCATTAATTCGAAAATAACAACAGAAACGCAAATTGAAACAAAACGTAACATAACGAAATTCTAAATACTGCAAACGAAACAACAGAACACAACTGAAACGAAATAAACAGAGAACGAAATTGAAAGCAGAAAACAAATTCGAAATTGAGACTTGAAACGGAAACGAAATAGTCACTGGAATTGAAACACGAATGTATTCTGAAAACAGAAAATCCAGACAGAAAACGAAAAACCCTAAAATTGCAGAAAACGAAAATGCTAAAACCCTAAAGGAAAACTGAACGAAAATTAGTGTGTTGGCTAGTGTCTCTGCATGGGCACAGTATCCGAAATATATAGAAACTGACCTAAACGAAAAATGGGTTTTTCCTAACAGTTTTGGCCCAAAAACGAAAATAAAATAAAACGAAAAATAAAATGCTGATGCCACATCCCAATCTTCAAGTCCATGCATTAATTCCAAACCCATTTAATTATTAATCTGCCCTGAAAATCAAATTGGAATAATTAAACTTAAAATAATCCAAATTAATTAAAATCTGAATTATCGATCTAATTAAGTCCTAAATGAGAAACAATGCAAAATATAAACGATTAAGCACAAGTTAGGGATTAAAATGAGTACAGAAAGATGAGTAAATAGTGATAAATAGTGACTCATCAACAACACAATTATCCTTACTTTGAATGATGAAGTTATGAGATAAGTAGCTAGTTAGTCCACTGCAATAATGTTTTAATGCAACTAATGTTTTTGTGGTGTTTATCTAATAAATGTTTGATTTGTCTTAATTATTTGTGTTTGTTAATGTTGAAGAAATAAGCAAATGGGAGGATAAAATTTAAATGTAGATAAAAGAAAATTCCAAAATACAGAGAACTAAGAGGAACATGAAAAAAGATTCTTAACGTGGTACTGGAATCCAAAAAAAAAACAAGAATGAAAATTAAGACCATATAAGAGAACTATAAAATAGTTGCCTAACAAATGGCCACTGCAACACAATTGCCTAGAGGGTCATACACATGGCACAACCACCTAGGAGGTCTGAGTTCTCCTCCAATGCTAGTACAATGTGATTTCAGAGAATCAGTCATCCAACATTCTTTCACTCTATCTAATGAGTCTAGTTGTTGGATTTTAAGGATGCTGCAAGAAGAAATGAAGCAAGGATAACTTGGAGTTTTAGCTTTTTACATGCCCAATCATTGATGGCATTTGTAATTGTCTAAGTGGCTCAAGTTATTTCCTTATGATCCTTCATGCATTTGCATTATCATTCTCATACATACATATCTTTGATTATAAAAATAAAATGGTTAAATGGTTTTTCAAAAACTCAAGTTCTCATGGTTGAAGTTTTTGAAATATGAAAAACTCACTGTTTTAATCGATTACATGCTTATGTAATCGATTACATGTGCTTGTTTTAAATGTGGAAAAGCCATGAAGAACATATTAATCGATTACCATTTATTGTAATCGATTACATAGTGTTAAATAAAAACCATGCATTGCTGCTTTAATCGATTATCATTTATTGTAATCGATTACATAGGCTTTTTCTGAAAAACATGATTGTGCTACTTTAATCGATTACCATAACTCGTAATCGATTACATAAGTCTTTTGAACATTCATTTCTTGCTGCGTTAATCAATTACGTGACGATATAATCGATTATTATGTTCATAAATACTTTTCCAAAAAGCTTAAGAACAGTTTAATCGATTAAATGGTGTATTAATCAATTACATTTGATGAATTAATCGATTACAGTCTGTTAAATCAGTCTTTCTATAAATAGCTTGTGGGTCTGCTGATTCTAAATATACACCAGAATTCATTTCTACGAAATACCCACTTACTCACAAAGCTTTAGATTCTTTGAAAAAACTCATTTTGAGTGAAAAACATCTTTATCCAAACAAAAAAGTCCCTATTGATTAGTGATGAAGATCTAAGCAAGATTTACAAAGAAAGATTTTTAAGAAAGCATTGTCTACTGTTATGCATTCAATCTCTGCTTGATTGACTGTGTTCATCTCATTCATTTGCAAAGGATCATGAGGTGATATCTTTCTTAAACCTTAGAATGTGTTAGTTCTATTGTTTGTTTAATATTTTGAGTTGGTTTCTCAAAACAAATAGTTCCTTTAAAGCTGATTCTGGATAAGGATTCTCTAGATGGTAGAACCGAGTAGTGTTCTAAGATTTTAGATCTTAGAAATCTATAAGGTTTAGATTTTGTATCTTTGTCTTGAGTTGACAAGGAAGATCTGTTGTAAAAACTTGTAAATAACAATATTTGTTTAGTGGAATCTCTAACCAAGAGTTGGTTGGAAGTAACTGGATGTAGCCTCCAAGGTTGAGAGGTGAACCAGTATAAATTGTTGGATTTTTTATTCTAATTTTGTTCATATCTCATTGTTTAAATTTGGGTGATCAAGATATTCTCAACAAGGTTTATTTTCTGGCATTACTTGAATCTCAAGAGTGATATTGGTTGGTAGAAAGATTTTGTTTTTTAAAAGATTTTAAGTGATACGATCCTTCTTACAAATTTCGCAAATTGTTTTAAGAAAATTTTAAGTTTATGATATAAACCAATCCACCCCCCCTCGTGGTTTATTTGATTAGCGTTCATTGTATTTTCACTAGTCTCTAACATGTGTAGTTTTTTAGTTCCCCCATGGGCCTAAAGGGGTCTTATTAGTCTAAAAAACCCAAACTTAATGCTTAAAGGAAAAAATATACATACTTAGGGATTTTCTTTGATTGATTTGAGGACTAGAAACGACAAAATGCTTGAAGATTTATCACATAATATTGGACCCTAGGACTTTAGATTGAATTTATAGGACTTTAGATTGAATTTATTAATGGTGCATGGCTTTATCTTTACCTTTTTAGCGCCTTTGTTTTGTGTTTGGTGACATCGTGAGTTTTTAAGCCCTTTTAGGTTAGGTTTGAATGGACCTTGGTTGAAGGCTTAAAGCTATTGTAATTGGTTTTGTTTTTGAATCCTTATTGTTATGTTGATTTAGTTATTGGGTTTATGCTCAACATTTTTCCATGAATGATACACATTATGAATTGATATGTAATATAAACTTAAGAGTAAGTTACATTGACGCTCCTTAAGATTTGTTGAGATTGCACATATTCTTCGTGTTTTTTTAATGTTTATAATCTCCTTATATGGGTACAAGGTTTAATATTTTCCAAATCATTATGGCTATAATAACTCATACTTTTCTTATTTTATCACTTACACAATTGATACATATGTTGTACTATTGATATCAACCTAATTTACCCTTAACCCCATAAAAAATGGGTTAAGAGCTCAAAGGGTTGGGGTAACGTAATAAGGTCTCGCGGTGTTTACATGAGTGGAAACTAGGGGTGTTCATGACTCGGTTTGGATCGGTTATTCATCAAAAAGTCACTTGAACCAAACTTATAAAAGATTACGGCTCTATTTGTTCGATTTTCATTTAAAATAAAATACAAACCAAACAAAACCAATATTTTGCGGTTTGATTCGATTGGGTTTTTGTGGTTTTTACTAAACTATTATTTCATTAAAACTTATATACTTTCTTTTCTTCTTTTAAATCAAATTACATTAAAAAATTGCTAATGACAATCTACAAAACTTATTAATATGTTAGACTTTTTATGATACAAATTTGTCAATTCTTCATTCATTTTAAAAACATATCTTAAAAAAGTCATCTAAAAAAGAAAATGGTATGCACAATATAAGTTCATATACATAATACTACAAAACATTGTGAAACTCAAGTGATATACATATAAAATGCATAACACTAAAGTAATATAAGTGTTGATATAAGTGTTGCGGTTTAGTTCGATTTCAAAAGCACTAACCGCAATCCAAACCAAATCGATAGATTTGAGAAAAAAAATCATCCAAACAAATAAAAAAACATTGGTTAGGTTCGATTTTTATTTTGGATCGGTTTAGATATGAACACTCCTAATAAGAACGATTTATTTAGTGGGAGAAACCATGCTTGATTCCTATCATGTGCAAAATTCCCTTAGACATTCTCACATATCTAAGGAAGCATTCTCACATCTCCATGTTAATATTATCTTGGTTTTCCCTTGAAAGTTTTGTTTTGACAAACATAATGCACTCACTTTGAACAAACTATTCCAGTAAGTGATATTTTTTTAATGATTTTTAATTTACTTTTAAACTACTAGAAAGTTCCCTAAATTATTTGAAAACAATTAATTAGGTCCTACACAATTTGATTATCTTTTAGGTTTCTATCGTTAATTTTCTTTATTGGAGTTAACGACATGGACATAGTTAAAAATAATTACAAATTTAGGCATCAAATTGAAAAAATATGACCTAATTAAAAATTATTAAATAGTTCAAAAATTTGCAAATTAATTTAATCTAAAAAATTTATAATAGAAGTAAAACAATAAATAATTACTTCTTTTATTTTTATGATATCATCATTATTTTGTGGGATAAAATTTATTTATATATGGTATCCAAACACAATGTTACTCTATATTTGAACATGAAAAAAAGAAACTAAAAAACCGAAACACGCATAATAATAATAATAAAAGAAAAATTGAAATCATTAGTATTCAGTTCTCTAATTGGGTGGAGTTGGCAGCCAACCCATAAAAACGGCAGCTTCCTAAACGCGAGTCCAAAAGCGTGAAAGATCCTCCAAACGCTACAAATGTCCTCACCAAACACCAAATAACGCAAACGGAAACTATTCCTTAACGGTTTAACGCACGTGACAAGGTTTAACCTATCCCTGTACGCCTCTAATGTATCTCCATACCCAAACACACCGCGAAGTGTCCAACTAGACAAATCAGAGAGAGAGAGAGAGAGAGAGAGAGAGAGCATGTGTTTTTAGTTTTTTCTCTCTCTCGTCGCAATGAAAGTTACTAACTAGGTGGTAGTAGTAGGAAGATGGTTAAAAACCCGTAAACGTAAACCCTAGTAGTTTAAATAGCCTCCATCTTCTTCTTCCACTGCTTTCTCTTTCAACTCAACACAAATCGCAAGGCACTTCTTACTCGCTGTTCGATTCGAGTTTGCTCTCTCGCTCCCGCTCTAAACCCTAGAGCACGCTCTTTCTAGGGTTTAGATTTCGATTCCTCGTTGATTTCGCAATTCGTGTTTTACACGTTGATCGGAGATCTTTTTTTTTTTTTCTATCGAATTTTCGGTGCCATGGATCTTCCGAGTCTCGCGGTTATACTCCAAGCCGCTCTCAGTCCCAATCCGGATGAACGGAAAGCAGCTGAGCAGAGCTTGAATCAGGTGCGACTCTCCTTTTGATTCTGATCAGAGTCTTGATCGCTTCTGGCTTGTTTACTTGATTCGCTTCTGCTTAAGTGTTTTTCAAGTACGGATGGTTGTGAAGCGTGGTAATTTTGGTGTCGTTGTGAATTTTGGCGTGTGATTGCTAAGTGAATGTAGCAGTGCTTTAATTGGATAAATTTAAATTTGTTTGTGTGTATTAATGATCTTCTTGAATCTGAAGAGTTGATTTTCACTAAATTGGTTGTGAAGCTCGGACACTTGAAAATTTGTTGTCTGTTGGTATCGGTATGCATTTATGGGTGCTAATTGAATGTATTAGTGTTTTAATTTGAAGAGTTTTTGTTAACTATATTAAATGAAATATACATACAGTTTCAGTATGCGCCTCAGCATCTGGTGAGGTTGTTGCAAATCATTGTAGACAACAACGTTGACATGGGTGTACGACAAGTGGCGAGTATTCATTTCAAGAACTTTATTGCCAAAAATTGGTCTCCTCTTGATGGTATGCTCTTTTTATCATAGATTCGAGTTAGATAATGAATTTAGAAGTTTTCTGATCATACTCTTCGTTTTTCTGGGTTGACTATGTAGATACGCAACAGAAGATCTCACAGAGTGATAAGGATGTGGTGAGGGATCACATTCTTGTGTTTGTAACCCAGGTTCCTCCTTTGTTGAGGTACAGTTGTTCACCACCTCTGGCTGCCTGGTGTTTTGTAGCACATCTTGTCTATTTTGATACTTGTTGCTGTCATGACTCTCTTTACCCTAGTGGATGATCACAACTCTTGTGGGTCAAAGCTTTTTGGCATGTTTATTTTTTTTTTGTGAATGCTTGTTTTTTCCGTTGTATTGACTTGCGTTTTTTGCTTACATGTTATGTTTATAGGGTACAGTTTGGTGAATGCCTTAAAACAGTTATACATTCTGATTATCCTGAGCAGTGGCCTCATCTTCTTGACTGGGTGAAGCATAACTTACAGGATCAACAAGTCTATGGTGCCTTGTATGTGCTGCGGATTCTTTCTAGAAAATACGAGTAAGTTTGTATATATTATATTTTTAATTGAAAGAATTGGGCTGCCTTGGTGAATATGGTCGTCCTATTTTGGTTATATCATTTAATTGAACTATACATTTGTTATAAATGAATGTGTGTGTATTTATAGTCAGAAGAATGTGGAGAAAGATACAAATATAAGAATAAGAAAGCCTCAAGAATTCAAGATGATGTGAAAAAAGAAAAACACAAAAATCAAGAATATGTACACTAGTTATGCATGTGACCAGAAAAATTTCTTCTGCTTCTATAGTACAAAAAGTAAAGACAATGGGCAAATAATTAACAATAATTATTTTTTTGAACGATAATTTCAAGTTCCTTTTGAGGCGTTGAAGAGAATGAATAAAAGATTATGACGTCACCAATAAATTGAGATGTTTCAGAAAGTATGGAAAAGGAAATAAAAAAGACTGTAGTTTACTTTGTTTCAAATGGAAGGTACAAACCTCATCCCATATGTTTTTGTCATTACTATTATTTTGCCATCTCAATAAGATGCAAAGTGGGTGGAAGATTTGCATTTCCAAACATTTGATATCTGATTTGATATGTTAGTTTAATAAACTATTTTATTTTCTCCTCCCAGGTTCAAGTCAGATGAGGAAAGGGTACCAGTTTATCGCATTGTTGACGAGACATTCCCTCACCTTCTCAATATATTTAACAGGCTTGTCCAGATTGTTAATCCTTCACTTGAAGTAGCTGATTTAATCAAGCTTATCTGTAAAATATTCTGGTCCTCCATATATGTACGCTTTCTCTCCTCATATGTATTGCTTAATTAAGGGATATATTTTATGCATTATGCTTTATGTCAAACCTTGTTCAAGATGCATGTTGCATTTATCAATATTCATTCTGTTTACTACCTCTGGACTGAAATATAAACAACCAAAAAATGACGGACTTAAATATAAACAAATTTAACTACTTTTGCCCTATTATAATGATATCATACAAAAAATACCCTTCAATTAAAAGATATTATATTTTCAATGACTCCTTTTTATTCTTGATTCAAGTTCCAATGAAGGACACTTTATGAAAAACATTTTTTTAAATGTGATTAGTAGGATTAAATTATGTTAACTAATTAGCGCAAAGTTAGTTAATTTTGCTTGTATTTCAGTCCCGAGAGAATATTATTTACTGTGTAGGATGTATTCCTTTTTAACCCAAGGTTGTCAAATTTGAGAGAGTATGTAAACTTGTCGATTGTCTGTGGACTTGACTCATAAGATTTTTCCTACAATTTAAGAAAACACTATCATAGCATCCAAACAACATATAATAATATTCTGCATTCCAGCTTCATAATTAAACAAACCCTGTAAAGAAACTTGATCAGAAACAACAACACAATACCTTTCTTTTTTATTGATGGAGAACCTTAATCCCCAATCTGGTATCAATGTGATAACTGAATAGGGACGGGAATGAACAAACAGAAGAATGAAAAGAATACCCAGCTGTTCAAGAGTTCTGGGGCTCTTCTTTTCTGTCTCCAGTGAGTTCTAAAATACTCGATACCCCTCTCTCTTAGTTCTCCTCTATTATTATAAGTTCTCTCCTTTCACCTAACTAACCAACTAACTGCAGTTAATTTATATTCTGTTACATTGGGGACCTTTTAAGACATTGATTCCCTACTGTCCACCCTATGTCTTCTGACATAGACCTTCATTATTGAAGGCCTGCTATCATCATAAGATTCATATTACAAGTTAAAATCATACTAAAATGATCAAATTGAAAGTTTGATATGAGTTTCTGTGCGAATTGACTTGATTTTCACCTCTAGAATACAAGTATATGAGTCAACTATTTTGGCAACCGTAAAGGTTACTGCTTTATCATCCCTTGCCATTGAAAATTTATGGTATAAAACGTTGAAAACACAAAAACATAATCAACTTTACAATGTAAATCGCAGTTTTGATTAATGTGTTTGTATTTGAATAAATCTTGGTTTCTGTTGTTTTTGGTTGACCTTGCTGTTACTGGGGATAAAATGAAAGAAAGGAGAGCACATATTTTATAATTGAGATAGCATTGTTCACATCAATTATTTTGGTGCTTTTCTCCACTCAAATTAACATAGTTGACATGTGCAATTCTGGGTTTTGTTGAATTTATTCAGTTGGAGATTCCTAAGCTGTTGTTTGATCAAAATATCTTCAATGCATGGATGATGCTTTTTTTAAATATATTGGAGAGGCCTGTCCCCTCTGAAGGTCAGCCTGTTGATCCTGATCTTAGAAAATCATGGGGTTGGTGGAAAGTCAAGAAATGGATAGTTCACATTCTCAATAGGCTCTACACTCGGTATGTTGAGGTGTAGATTAATTTATATAATAGTTATAAGCAATTTTGCAGCGTGACTGATTCTGAATTTCTATGGCTGTTTAAATTACCTCGTGACAGTTTTGGAGACTTGAAGCTGCAAAACCCCGAAAACAGAGCCTTTGCTCAAATGTTTCAGAAGCATTATGCAGGGAAAATTTTAGAGTGCCACTTAAATCTGTTAAATGTCATTCGTGTAGGGGGCTATTTACCTGACAGAGTTATCAACCTAATTCTTCAATATCTAAGCAACAGGTGGGTATACTTAGAAGTGTCATTCTGCATCATTGATTTGATCCAATCCAACCCCTTATTCTTGAGAGTAAGACTGGGGAAGGGTAGATACGCAGTTTTTGTTTTGTGTCTGTGTGTGTATGTTGGAGGTTTTTTTTTTTGGGGGGGGGGGGGGGGGGGGGGGGGGGGGGGGGGGGATTAAGAGGGTGCTTATGCCCATTCATATGCTTATGTGTTTTATTACATTTCCATTAAGAAGCTAAAGGAGGAGTCAGTGCTTGACATTGCATTAGAGTGTCTATGGTCATGTGGTCTTTGATGCTTTGCAGCTATAACTGATACATGTGAAAATGAAAGCCCCATGTGTGATGCTAGTACATTTCTGGTATAGTTGCCTCATGGATGTATCTATCTCATTTCTGAATGTCAAATCAGACCCTGGAACAAAGTTTCTGTTGTCTGCAAAGTTAGGGCATATTTGAAGAGAGATTATGAGTTGTTGAGTGCTTTATTTGCTATTCCTAAAGTGGGCACATACTAATTCCCCCTCTGTGATTTTTTTAACATATGCAGCATTTCAAGGAATAGTATGTATACTCTGCTGCAACCACGGCTTGATGTCCTTCTTTTTGAAATAGTGTTCCCCCTTATGTGCTTCAATGATAATGATCAAAAGCTTTGGGATGAAGATCCACATGAATATGTAAGGAAAGGCTATGGTAAGTTGTTTTGCTGTGTAAACATGGAATCACTTTTTCAACAAATTGTGCAGGGATTTCTTTCTTATGGCTTCTAATTCTTTGTTACAGACATTATTGAAGATCTCTATAGTCCTAGGACTGCTTCCATGGATTTTGTGAGTGAGTTGGTTCGAAAACGTGGGAAAGAAAATCTTCAAAAATTTATTCAATTTATTGTTGAAATTTTCAGAAGGTAATAGCTTACTTACTGTTAGAATGAATGATCTATAATTGGGTGCAATATTTAGGATATGTTCTGTGCTAGGTATGATGAGGCTTCTGCAGAATACAAGCCCTATAGACAAAAAGATGGTGCTCTTCTTGCTATCGGGGCACTTTGTGACAAATTGAAGCAGACTGAGCCATACAAATCTGAACTTGAGCATATGTTAGTGCAACATGTCTTTCCTGAGTTCAGCAGTCCTGTTGGTCACCTTAGAGCTAAGGTCTGTTCTCCTATTCTAGTTTTTACCCCATTAGTCCCCTTGTGATATAGGACTTAGGAGGGAAATAAAGCGAGAAACAGAAAGACAGAAAGAAAAAGAGGGTAGAAGAACAGAACAGAGAGGATAGAGAGAGAAAAACAGAGATATCAAAGAACTGCATGCTGCAATTTTTTTTTTTTTTTTTTTATCATTCTAGTTTCCTTCTAAAATACAATAACCATGTGATGAAATTATTATTTAGACTACACTTTATTTTTCCTGTGAAAAACAGGCAGCATGGGTTGCAGGACAATATGCCCATATTAACTTCTCAGATCAGAACAATTTCCGGAGGGCTTTGCAGTGTGTTGTATCCAGAATGCAGGATTCTGAACTTCCTGTGCGTGTTGATTCGGTTTTTGCTTTGCGTTCTTTTATTGAAGCTTGCAAAGGTGGTGTTTTTCCTTCTTTTTGTATCTGTATATTGGATTTTTTTTTTTATATATGATTAAATGTTGTTTATGCTTATTTTGTCATGATGTATCGATGCAGATTTGAATGAAATACGTCCTATTCTTCCTCAACTCCTTGATGGTATGAAGGCTTGAGAATTTTGTTTCACTCCAGAATTTTTATTTGACTTGCTGAATAAGTTTTAACCAAGCTGAATTTTATCCAGAGTTTTTCAAGCTTATGAATGAAGTCGAGAATGAGGACCTTGTATTTACATTGGAGACTATTGTGGACAAGTTTGGGGAAGAGATGGCCCCTTATGCACTTGGGCTGTGCCAAAATTTGGTAATATTATATTTTTTTTCCATTGACAATTTTCTAGAAATTGTGTATGATATAGAGGTAGGAGAATAATATATATATATATATATATATATTTTTTTTTTTTTTAACAACAGGCTGCTGCATTTTGGAGGTGTATGAACACTGCAGAAGCTGATGAAGAAGCTGATGATCCAGGTGCTCTTGCTGCAGTTGGTTGTTTACGTGCTATTAGCACAATACTTGAATCAGTGAGCAGGCTTCCTCATCTTTTTGTTCAAATTGAGCCAACTTTGCTTCCCATAATGCGTAGAATGTTAACAACCGATGGTCAAGGTACTTCTTCCCATCCTGCATCACTCTCTCTCTCTCTCTCTCTCTCTCTCTCTCTCTCATGTTTATGGAATTTTCTTTCATAGAAAAAATGTAATTTCCACTTTGAATGATGGTTACTTGTTTAAATTTGAGGCTTAATAATTTCTTTTACCCTTTTCATTTTCAATGTCATTTGTGTTTGTGGATGTATTCACTAATATTTTTCATTAAGAGAAGAATTATAAAACTTTTGGAGGAGGGGATCCTCTTAGATCTATAATGACAACACAAACTACAAAGAAAAAAAAAGAAACATTCAATGGAACAAAGCTACCAGAATCTCTCAGCTTGTAGTTAGGGAAAACTCCTTAAAAAGACCATTTGGTTTCTACCAAATAAAAGCCCAATGCCTAAGCTTATGTTAAACTATTGCTGTGCTATAGAAACCTCCTGAAAAATTACAAGAGTTACATTCAGACCACCTGCACCAAAGTGTTGTGTATATTGCACATTTCCACAAAAAAATTGCCTCTTTAATTCTATCAAGACCATATTAAAACTTATCATAAAAAAATGGTCCAATTATTGAGGACACAGTCAATACCTATTGGAAGCAAACTAGATTCAAAGTACATCAAGAGAATAAACATGGCCTAATATTTGAGCATTGAGCATTCCCTCTCATAAGTCGTCAAAATGCTCCAAGAGAAAAAAAACCTGGCTCATCTCTTTTTTGGCTGTTATTGTTTACTTAGTCTAACTGTTCAATTAAACTGGTTGTTAGGCCTTGTGGAAATATTTTTTCCTGTAACGAATGGGCATGGCTAATGTTTTATTTATTCCCCTTCCAATGATGTTTAGGAATTAGGATGGATATATGATCAATGATGTTCTTGATCATAAGAATTCAGGGCTTTCTCTGCATGCTTAAATTTGTATAAAATGAATGTGATGCTTAAGCTTGTATAAATTTGCTTTTTTAACTTCTTGGACTCTGTATTTGTGCTCGTTTCATTATTAGATTGTGGTATGAATACCATGGTTTGTATATCTTAATTTTGCTTGTATTTTCTGGCTCAATTGCATTATCTTCTCTGTGTGCCTGCAGAGGTTTTTGAAGAAGTTTTGGAGATTGTATCATATATGACTTTTTTCTCTCCAACAATATCAATGGATATGTGGAGTCTTTGGCCATTGATGATGGAAGCACTGGCAGATTGGGCAATTGATTTCTTTCCAAGTATGGTGCTCATTCAACTCTTTTTTTTTCTCTCTCTGATAATGTCCTAGTGCGGAGTTTGAATAATTTGAGGATGGTCTCTTTTGTTTGTTGATATTAAAGCTAGAGATGAGTTGATCTCTGAATTAACCTGAAGATAGACACAGCTATGGACTGCTTAGAAATATTTTTTGATAAAGAAACAAGCTAAAACAGATCATGGACAATTTTTTGGTCAAATGAAATATATTCTAATATCATTTTGGGTATTTATTTGTTAAGCTTTAAACTTCTGCAGATATTTTGGTTCCTTTGGACAACTATATTTCAAGGGGAACTGCTCATTTCCTTACTTGCAAAGAACCCGACTATCAACAGAGTTTATGGAACATGATTTCATCTGTGAGTTACTTTTACATTATTACTCAAGTCACCACCTGTTTGGTTGGGCCTGATGGTTGATAATGATTATTATTATTTTTTTCTGTTATTACTGATGTCTCTGTGATTTGTATATCACGTTGCAGATAATGTCAGATAAAAATATGGAGGACAATGATATTGTGCCGGCTCCAAAGCTTATCGAAGTTGTCTTCCAGAATTGCAGAGGACAAGTGGATCACTGGGTTGAGCCATATCTCAGAATTACAGTTGAACGCTTGCATCACACTGAAAAATCATATTTGAAATGTCTGTTCATGCAAGTGGTAAGAAGGGGTTGTTACTGTCAATATTTACATGAATGAATGAAAATGTCAGGAAATTGGCTTTTGTTGCTTTGCTTCTTTCCTTTGCTATAATGTTCTGACATAATCAATATCTTGATTTTTTGGGGTTTGTTGTACTGATGAACACTCAATACCCATCTGTTCTGGTTCTATGTTAACTCAAAGTTTTGTCAAATAATTTTAGTTTGGAGTTGCAAGATATATTTTGAATTTCAATTTATTGAATGTGGATGGATTATAAAAAGTTGGATAGACATAGTTTTGTGTGGTAGTTTTCTATAACACCTAATTCTTGTTGTTCTTAACTTAATATGAATCACACTTCTTTAAGTGTTGCAATTTGTAGGTTTCTTTATTTAAAATAGGAAGAGAATAAATGTAAAGAATTTTTTAATAACAAAACTGAGTCCTTTTCTCACTCAGTGAGTTTAGTTTATCTATTGTAAGCTTGCCTAGGGTTTCAAAGATTATTTGTCTGACAGGAAATGGCATCATAAGTTAATTCCTTCTAAGAGGAGATAATTTTTTCAGATTGCAGATGCTCTTTACTACAATGCAGCTTTGACTCTCAGCATATTGCAAAAGCTAGGTGTTGCATCAGAAATATTCCATCTTTGGTTCCATTTGCTTCAACAAGTTAAGAAGAGTGGAATGCGTACTAATTTTAAAAGGTTTGCTATTTTCTTCCCTTTCACCACCCCTTAGTCCTGCATGGATCACACGACGCCATTCGGCACGGTTCAAAACCCAAGTTTCAGAAATATTACTAAGTCTCAGGTCTCCCTTGATGATTTCCTCCAATGTCCTTTTCGGTCTCCCTCTTCTTTTCCCCAGGCTAAAAATCATGCAATCCACTCTTCTAGCACCTTTTGTGGGCCTTCTTTGCACATGCCCAAACCACCTTAACCAATTTTCTGTCATCTTTTCCTCAATTGGTGCTACACCAATCTTTTCTCGTATTCCGTAATCTATCTTTTCTTGTATGATCACACATCCATCTTAACATTCTCGTTTCTGCAACTCCTACTTTTTTCTGTGCTTCCATACAACAGTCAAATTATTGTGTGACAATTTGAAGGTCTCATGATGGTAAATTGACATGCAGGGAACATGAAAAGAAAGTATGCTGCCTTGGTTTAACATCATTACTGGCACTCCCAGCTGATCAATTGCCAGCGGAGGCTTTAGGTCGGGTGTTCCGGGCCAATCTTGATCTTCTAGTTGTCTACAAGGAACAAGTTGCAGGTCTGTATGTCTGCATTGTCTCTGTAACTTTGAGATGTCACACTCATTTATTCATGAGGGGTAGATTGATGTCATTTATATCGACCTGCTCAGTAATCCTAACAGTAGTTTGTTTTGTGAGTGCCTAATTTTCAGTGCATTGTGTACTCACTGCAGAGGCTGCAAAAGAGGAAGAAGCTGAAGATGAGGATGATATGGATGGTTTTCAAACTGATGACGAAGATGAGGATGGAAATGGTTTTGACAAGGAAATGGGAGTTGATGCTGATGAGGGAGAGGATACCAATACTATCACACTTAGAAAGTTGGCTGAACAGGTGTGGATATGTAGACCTTAAAAACATCTGCTTGCCTTATAAAGGATTTTTATAGTATGCCTGTATGCATGTATGAATTCTGCTCAGGTCATTAAGGCACCTGACTTTGTGGTCCAATTTGGGTTTAATCATAGTTACTTGTACAATGTATATTTATTATGAAGTTCAATTTTAAAATAAATGTAGTGTGCAAACTAAGGTTTGACATTAAAATAGTCTATTTATCTGTTACTATTGAAACTTAACATATTTTAATTTGAATTGTTTTTTTGAAATGTTTTATTGATTACCATAACCATCTAGGCATATCAGTCTCTTTGGTACAGCTGTTGCCAGTGCTTAATGGCAGCATTGCATTGGTTTTGATCCCCCATACCACATCTTTTGCTCAAAGCTCTGTCCACCTAGTAAAAATTAGGGTCGAGGTTAACACTTGGTTCTCTGACTGATTCGGTCAAAGAATTGGATAAGTTTCAGCGACAACCAGCTAATTCTTTGACTTCTTGTTTGTTTATTGGGGTTTTGCTGGTACAGTAAATCAGGATGTTCACTGGTTTCAGTTGAGCTAGATGTTTAATTCTAGTTTTTAGAAATGTGATTTGATTCATTCAAATTTTGTGCATGTTTGAAAACAATTGTTTTTAGAGAAATAATTGTTTAATTTTCCAAAGTTCTTTCAGGAACCTGATGAAGACAAACAATTATTTCTCCAAAATAAGTTGAACTAAATTAGTTTTTTTTTATTATTATATTTCCTTACTCTAAACACAATTATTGTATTTTGTTTCATCTTATATTCATTATTTGTTGGTTTTACTGGCTTTTATTTTTCATTTATTTTTAAATCTTAGAATCTTATTTTCATTCTGCATTGTTGCATATAGGCGAAGTCATTCCGGCCCAATGATGACGATGATGATGATTCAGATGATGACTTTAGTGATGATGAAGAGTTGCAGTCCCCAATTGATGAGGTTGATCCTTTTGTTTTCTTTGTGGATTCAATCAAAGGTAAGCTAAAAAATATTCAGGTTCACCAATGCCATCGTTATTGTTCTCTGTTATCAGACATCCCACCTTACCAAGTAAATTTTCCTGTAGTGATACAATCATCGGATCCATCGAGGTTTGAGAACCTTACCAAGACACTTGAGTTCAATTATCAAGCTCTTGCTAATGGTGTTGCCCAGCATGCTGAGCAGAGAAGGGCAGAAATTGAAAAAGAAAAATTAGAGAAGTCAACGGCTGCTACAGCTTCTTAAGCTTCTGAATGTACATAATTATTGCTGCATTTTTTAATTCTCAATTTCCCAGTTACCCATTCTTTAGGAGAGTCAGAGGGTTGCCTATATTTGAGGCATTTGTCGGCTTTGTGGTCGCCAGTTGTTGGTCTTTGATCATGAAGAGTTTGCACTTTTGAAATGCTCGGAGCTCTGTGCACCGAAGTTGCCATTGCCCAGAGAGAGGATTGCATTCGGGGAACTGTGGAGTCAGCAGTTTCTCCAGGTCTTAGTTCACAGCTTATTTTTTGGTGCTTTTGGGCTATCCTTTTGGAGGAAAGTGCCCATTCTTGCCAAGACTGTTGTCCCTTTCCACCCCTTTCCCTTTTGTGGGCTCCTTTTATAGTCTCATGTATGTGCCAACGTATTGTTGCATGGATACAACTTCTGTAATATTTTGTTGCCTGTCACATAGACGGGTATGTAGGGTCGGTCGGTCGCCAATTGCTTTATTGGTAATTTTTGGTGAGGGATGATATATAAATTTTGTTTTTTTTACATCCTTTTTCAGTCATTATTTTTGGATTGAGAGTATAGTCCATGAGTATTGATGAAGGCATCAGTTTTGGGTTATACAAAGCTTTTTCAAGGGTCCCATACTCTGCAGATTGTAAAACAGTTATGTTCATCCATTATATGAATATTTTGTGGGAAGCAATCAGCTGGATTCATGTTAGCGGGGAATATCAATTTTTCACTAGTTTGTGTTTCGGAAGATTCAACACCGAAAAAGAAAAAATTCTGATTGTTTTCTGAATGAATTTATTGTCATGTTTTTCAAACAGCTTGAGTTAATTTTGGTTAATGATATTTCAACAAACCTGTGAAACACTGGTGTTTTCATGGTCACCAGTTGTTTTCAATGACCAAATAAAAAAACAGTACTTTTCTTGGGTGTGGAATAGTTTTTATGAGATGAAGTATGAATTAAAAGTTAATATAAAGCGTATAAATTTGTGTGCATAAATGCTAATATAACTTCTTGGAAACGTTGCATTTTATGTTACGACTCTAACAGTTTTCAGCTAAACTTGTTTGAAACGTCAGTTCAGAAGAGAAAATTTAACATTCATTTTCCTGGTATTGCATAAATGAAATTACTTTTTCTGTATTGGAGAAATTTTTTCTTAGGGGGTGTTTGGCAGGAAGAAGTAGAAGAAAAACTTAACTACTAAACCCTAAAATATATTAATATAAAAGTTAAAATAAATAGTTAAAGCGTAGTATTTAATCGAGTTGAAAAAGAAAAATATAAGATACAATTTGTTTGATTTGAATTTGAAGTGAAAGAACTGGTTAATTGAACGCGTATGAAAAAAAAAACTAATTTGTTTAGTTTTGATTCGCAACTTTATAATGAATCCAATCCAAGAGAACAATTTTTATTTATTGAACGGGCAAAACTCATAACATTATGCAAAAACAAAATGGGACAATCCCGACGAAGAAGAGAACTCATACATTACTAAAGCTAACGAATTATCCCAATTGACCAACTAATCCGCTACAACATTAGCTTCCCTATAAATTTTATAGGATAAATCTTATCTATCCAATCTTTAGACACCTAGTTTTTGATGTATTTTTTTAAATAAAATTTTCTATTTATTAATTTAATTAGTATATTTTTTGACCTTTAAGTTGAAGACATAACTAAAAGATATTAATTTAAACTTTAAAAATATTTTTAGTATTAGATTTTGAGAAAAATCTTGAATTCAAGATCTAATTTTCACTAACTCTTCCAATAAAAAAGATAAATAGATCTCCAACATAGAAAATGAGTTATCATAAAAGAACCTCAATTATCATAAAAGGATCTCAAGAGTTGCATATTATTTAAAAAGAATCAATTTCCCTCCTCTTTTTCTAAGATCTCAAAATGAGATATACCATTAAAGAAAAAAAATGAAAGAGATTTGGAGAGATCTTCAATCTTATATGACACTATGAGGTCTACCAAAAAATGATCTAAAATTATAATTCGAGATCTATCATTAAAGATGTTCCAAGTAATTTAATATATATTTGTGTTCGTCAAATTTTAGTTTAAAAATTATGAAATGAATTTTATCCCCAAAATAATATATTATTTCGTAAAGGCATAATAAAATTGTGTTTTATGATTCTATCCTAAATCATTATTTAAATTTAAGGAAAAAAAACTTTTGATTAGTCAAAGTATGAAACTATACGAAGTACAAAACAAACTATATAATAATCAAAATACTACTCCTTAAAAACCTAATATACATTTATTTCGGTAGTATAAAGCATTGTATTTTATATGGTCAATTCGTCATCACGTGCCCCATTTTCATGATCAAGAATCTTAAAAGTGGTTCTCAAAAAAATAAAATAAAAATCTTAAAAGTGGATTTTTCTTTTTTCTTTTTATATTTTTAAATAAAGAGAAACAGAAAGTTCTTGTAGTTTTCTTTTCTTTCTAGAAAGAAAAAATGGCTGTTATCCAAAATTCGAAACCAAAGTCTCTCACGTCACCCTTGACTGACTCATCTCCTTTTTTCAAAACGCATAGTATATTACTATTTTCTCTTTTATTTATTTATTTATTTATTATTATTTGTATCACCCACCAATCGGATTCTCCATTCTCGTGCTGGCGCGTGGACCCCAACCTCCCAACTCCAACACCCTTTCTCTCTCTCTCGTCTTCACCAAACAAACAAACTCCACTCATCGCGTGACGACGACGACGACGATGGAGATGCTACGCAGAAGCAGCAGAAGAATCTTCGTCTCCGCGTGTGTTTGGTTGCTTCTGTCACTGTCACCGTCACCGCCGAGTGTTGTTAGCGCCGCCCACGGCGTGTTCAACGTGAAGTGCAAGTACCAGGACCGCTCCCTCTCCGCCCTCAAAGCCCACGACTACCGCCGCCAGCTCTCCCTCCTCGCCGGCGTCGACCTACCCCTCGGTGGCTCCGGCCGCCCCGACGCCGTCGGGTAAGTCCCTAACCACTAATTTAAATTTTTGAACCATCTTCTGAACTGATTCATTCTGTTTGTAGGCTTTATTATGCTAAAATAGGGATTGGAACTCCTCCGAAGAATTATTATTTACAAGTGGACACTGGCAGTGATATTATGTGGGTAAATTGCATTCAGTGCAAAGAGTGCCCCACCAGAAGTAGCCTTGGTGTATGCTTCTCATCTTTTTGAGTTTAGACTACCTTTACTACCTTCATCACTTGCTAAACTTGCTTGCTTAGGTTTATTTTGTGTGTGCATTTCGAAATTAGGATGGTTTAGAAGAACTTGAGTTTAAAATCTATACATTGTGTAGAGAGTTTTTACATTGTTAATAACCGATCGGAAATCATGCTAGGGATGACTTTCAAGATAGTTTTTGTAAAAGTCAACAAAATTACCTTACACCGGAGTTTCTGATTGGTTGAGAGTGTATAAGAGTCTGTTTGGATACAGTGCTTTTGACAGCTTTTGAGAGTTTCTCTGCTGGAAAAAAACTCTATATTTCAATTAGAGAAGTTCTCAAAAGTGCTTCTAGCTTGTATCCAAATAGGCCCTAAATCCTTTACACTGTCAGGGTGTGTACTATGGTAGACCGTGGCTTGCAAGACAATTCTCACATGGCTGAACATTGATGTTTTAATTCATTTGAATTTCTTTTTCTCTTGTATCGAAGATGGACCTTACACTTTACGACATAAAGGAATCATCCTCTGGTAAATTAGTTCCCTGTGATCAAGAGTTTTGCAAAGAGATCAATGGGGGTCTGCTGACTGGATGTACTGCTAATATTTCCTGTCCATATCTGGAGATATATGGTGATGGGAGCTCAACTGCTGGTTACTTTGTAAAGGATATTGTACTTTATGATCAAGTATCTGGGGACCTTAAAACTGATTCGGCTAATGGAAGTATTGTATTTGGGTGAGTTTTCTTTTAGCAGTAATGCTTGCTATTATGTATTGTGCATGTCTATTACTATGATCTGTTGCTGTTAGTGGACATTATTTTCTCACAAGTCATGAACTCAGAAACCATGCATGTTTGTTTATAGTAATTTAACCTGTTGCTTTAGTTGCAAACTTGCAATACCATAATTTCTCATATCTGGATATGATCTTAACATAAAGTGGGTGCACCGGTGTGCAGGTATTGCTTTTAAAAAATGGTTGAGTATGCTTTTTATTTCATTAAAATGCATACAAATTTTGTCCAACTCCTCACCAAAATTAATATTGGTGCCTGAGAAAATACTTGACTTTGATATTGGTTTGGGTCAGCTAACAATTTGAGTAAGATTGAGATTGAGACTGCTGACGTTGATATTGATATTGGCTTGTACTTCTTGCGGTCCTCCTTTTGTTGTGTTCCAAGCTTGAACCTTACTCAAGCTGAAAATAAATATATTTAAAAAGAATATTGAATAATTCAGCATTTGTGCAGTCAATGATGTATCAACAGGAACTATTTCCTGGGCAATTCCTTTATTTTATCCTTGCCAGGTATGTTAAATGATAATAGCTTCCTTTAGCACAATTTCAGCGCTTGAATTTAAAATCTTCCAATGCTAAATTTTCAGTTTTAGCAAACATACTGTAAATAACAGGGTTTAGTAAATATTGAGGCAGTGAATAGAACACCATATCATATGGAACACTCCTAGAAATACCTTTGTCTAATACTCAAACAGCTTGATGTGATTTTGGAGGCATTTAGGTTATAATGGTTTCCTGGTGATTCTTATTGTGTATAATAATTTAATGTTGTCTATTGAATACATCTTTTGGTTCATATTTATCCCTCTTTTTATATTTAAATGAGTTTTTTGTTGTTTTGTAGGTGTGGTGCTAGACAATCTGGAGATCTAAGTTCTTCAAATGAAGAAGCACTTGATGGAATACTTGGATTTGGAAAAGCTAATTCATCAATGATTTCACAACTTGCTTCGTCTGGCAAAGTGAAAAAGATGTTTGCTCATTGCTTAAATGGAGTAAACGGAGGTGGTATATTTGCTATTGGTCATGTTGTGCAACCTAAAGTGAACATGACTCCATTATTACCAGACCAGTATGCTATTCACTTAATGCACTTTAGAATGAGATTAGTTTTTCTTTTAGCGTTATTAATTACTCTTTTGTGGATAAGTTCTTTTTAGTTGTTTTAATCATGTTTTTGTTAGTGACTACATTATTTTTTGTGCAAATATTTTAATATGTTTTATGATATAATAAAACATGTAGCTTCTATTGAATTTGGGCTAACTTAACCCAAAAACTAGCTCATGACTCATGAGGTGAGGATTGCCCAAGCCTCTATAAGCTCTACTCTTGCCTGTCCTTGCTAGATATTGATTAGTGATTTCTTCTTAAGTCATCAGTGACATGTCTCAGCACATCTACACTCTAAATGAATGTAGGCCTCAACTGGTTAACGAGGTCATCATTTCAGTGGTATTAAAATTTTGGTTTAAAAGATTCTTTGAAGCTGAAGGTGTCATGTGTAAACTGTAATTGGAATGTGAAGTGCTGATGCTTGATGCTTCTATATGCTGGATGTTGGTCAATTTCTTTATGCACTCATATTTTTGTTTACGTTTATTAGAATTGACATCAGACTGGGGTGGAATCAACCCTGGAAGCTTGCCCAAGTCATTATAAGTAGTATCTAGGCCATATGTGTAGGTAGTGTAGGAGATATAAGGTTGGTTGGGTGGTTAAGAAAAAAGTGAAGAGGGGAAGGAAGGGTGGGAGGGAGAGGTCGTGGGTTCGAATCCCTCCACTAACAAAAACACTAACATTTAAAAACTAACATTGGCCGATAAAAAAAAAAAAATATATGTAGGTAGTGTTTGGCCCAACTCTTTTCTTGGTTTTTCTTCTCCTTCAAAGGAGAAACTGAGTCAAACACATTCGGAGAAAAACTCTTAATATTTGAGGACCATTTAATAAAAGAAAAGGGAGAAAATTAGCATTTAAAAAAACCCTAACTAAAGTAGCTTTTTAAAATTAGCTGCATATCTTTGCCTCCTTTGCATCCTGAACTAGTTGATGTAGGACAATGAAACAAATCTTTTATCTTAAAAGGAGTTTTCAAGCTAAGACTACACAACAACTTCTACTTTATTTTAAAGTTTTTATTTTTAGCTTTAACTTTAAAGTAGCTTTTAAGCAAAAAATAAGCTGGGTCAAACATAGCCTTAGCTATTGGATCTTAATAATAGAATCTCTCTTCTATCCAGATATTGGTTTACAAAAATCCATATTTTGAGAAATATGAAAATGTGTTTTTTTAGGCCACACTACAGTGTCAATATGACTGCGGTTCAAGTTGGCCATACTTTCCTTGGTCTATCAACAGATACATCGGCACAAGGAGACAGAAAAGGGACAATAATTGACAGTGGTACAACCTTGGCCTATCTGCCCGAGGGAATTTATGAGTCGCTAGTATATAAGGTATATAAAAGTCTTAAAAAATTTTGCAAATTTCTAAATTACTAAATTTATATTACAGTTTATCATACAGTTGTCTGAATTGCTTTCTCTTGTTAGATGATTTCTCAGCACCCAGATCTAAAAGTTCAGACTCTCCATGACGAGTATACATGCTTTCAATATTCTGAGAGGTATGATGCATGACATGCTTATTAAGTAATCCTTATACTCTGTTGCTACTTTAACTGGGGGTTTAACTGTCAACATAATCTTTTCTTTCTTGAACACACCTGAAAAGAAGTATGCATATTGTATGTATACAGTGTCTTGCATATGGTTGGAACAAGCGCTAGTGTTTGGTTAGCTTACTTCGGCATACAGGCTTTAGAAGAATTCTTTGTTGTCCAGTTAGTTTTGGAAGGAAGGGCGGGGCCTAAAGTGTGTGGTTTTGATAATGGTGGTTCAGGGTTGACAATGTTATTAACAGTGCTTCCATACCGTAATGGCATAATGTTTAGAAGGTCACTTTGACTAAAACTTCTTTTGCATGGCTATCGAACATGGCACAGTTGTGCTCCCATAGCTGTGGTGTCTATTGTGTGTGGCATGTGCCACATTAGAAATGGCCGGGAGGTGAGTGTTTGCCTCTTCTGTTCTAGGTAGAATTGCAATTGCCCTTCAGCAATGTGTGGTAAAGTAAACCAAAAAGACTGAAAGAAAACACATCAGATGTAGTTTTGACTTTTGATAAATTCTGTTCGTCTGCTTTGATCTCCTTTGAAAATTGTCTGGTGAGAAATCATTTTTGAACTGGGTGAAATCTCACCATTAAGTTTATCAGACCAGCTCCTGTAGTATAAACTATGTTCTTTATTCACTCATTTAATTGTTTTGTTAATATTTCTTTTAAATTAGCCGCCATCCTTCAATTGGCAATTGTAATGCCATGTTAGCATTGTTTTAGCTTGCTGTCATGAGCATTGGCATCTCTAGTGGTTGGTGTTTGAGGTTATTTTCCTGGATCTTCAAGGATAGGACTATTCACCCTCTCTCTTTGTGGTTTCACTTGGGAAATTTTACCGTTCCCTTTCATATAATTTTTTATAGCATCTTCATTTTGTTTTCATTTTGGTAGATGTCTTATCCTCCTGTAGTAAATTTTTTCTATTTTCACTGTAGTATGCAGTAATGAATGTATGCTTTGAAATTTCTTCCTTGTAATTCTGTTGCTGGTTTTACAGTACTGGTTCAGAGATTGTTTTATGATTTTTATTTGATCATGTTAATGTTCTTACTTTAATCTGCCGTTGCTGGTTTATGGCTTTATGCTCTTTGTTGGTATGCTGTCTTGCACATGTCTTGATTTCTGTTTCTTTTTTTCTTTTTCTTTTTAGTGTTGTCATCTGTAGTCCTTGAGGATTCCTTATCCTGTCTCTGTATCTTCCTTTTATGTTTTAATAAATTATTTTCTTGATAATCATAATAATGACATTGACATGTAATTGTAATCTATATTATATGTTGAAGCAGTTGTCTAGGAAATCTTGCCATTTTGACTTTGGGTTTGACATGTGGACAAAAAATATTTTCCATTTGAAATCTTATTTTGATACTTGGAAAAACTTTTTTGTGAAATTAAGTTACAATATTTTGTAGGTTTAGTTCTATGAACTTTCTTATTGAGTATGTATTGTTGGAGTGCTTCGATAACTGGACTGCTCCCTTTGCATATCCTATGCCCCTATGTCAGTATTATCAGCTTCATTCAGGTGTGTAATGGCTATTTTATTTTATGTTGCAGTGTTGATGATGGATTTCCGGCTGTCACCTTTTTTTTTGAAAATGGGCTCTCGTTGAAGGTTTATCCCCATGATTATTTATTTCCCTCTGTAAGTATATTGCAAATCTCATTAGGTCTTTGTGTTTTGTTATGGTTATCAGAGTTTTATTTGGCTTGTTTAGGGACCTATTGTCAGCCTTCTCTTGGGATCAAGTCACTTCAAGAGTAACTCTCCTCACTGTTCATTTTCTTAAAATCTAGTGATTAAGTTCTCATCCTCACCATTAATTTTCTTAAAATGTAATGATAAAGATTAGTTACTCATTAGAATCATTAGACTTCAAGAAAATAAATGGTAAAGATGGAGAGTAACTCTTAAAGTAACTTGATCCCTCCTCTCTCTCTCTCTCTCTCTCTATATATATATATATATATGTGTGAGAAATATATATATGTGTGAGAAATAAATTGATAAATTAGACCCAACTGCATCTTGGCCTAACTGTATTCTGGGCTGAAGTAACAAAAAGTTGCTTCTGCCCAAAGTGCCCACAATGCATATTAAAAACCTTTTGTATCCCATCTGCTCCAAATTAGTTGAGTTGCAGAACGGATTCTGGAGTTGCAAATGCAGCAAACAGTATCTTTTCCTATTTTGAAACCTTATTAACCATTTTTTTTTTTTGTAATTTTAGATACTCGCATTAGTTTTAAAATGATTTTTCAAAACACTCGTTAATTAATGTGCACTACTACTGAGCTGGTTTTTTATGTCAATGGTTTTTATAATTATAATCTTTATATACCATACTATAAATAAAATACTAATGTGCATCTGCAGGGAGATTTCTGGTGTATTGGTTGGCAAAATAGTGGGACACAATCAAGAGATAGCAAAAATATGACTTTATTGGGAGGTATTCTCTTCAAAGCCTTTTCTGTATTGATAGATATTTCCCGCCTATTTGCTCAATACTGCTTCCAGCTTTAGAACGAGACTGCCATAGCCATTATTATAAGAGGAAAGAAAGGGTTATTTTTTAATGGCATTTTGAGATAAAAGATATTTTTGAACATGATTACATCTGAGTTCTGAAGTAAACAAGACAAATACATTATATCGTGGAATTCATTTGTATAGGATCTTGTGAGTATCTTAACCGGTCATTTGAAAGAAATTGGGTTGTGTTCTGTATTTTTTTATACAAGTTCCTAAATTAAAAGATAGTAGAAGTTTGCTTTCGATGACTACATCCTAAATCTTCTTTCTAAAGCAAAAGAGGATTTAGCTGAGAAAGGCCTTTTCTGTTTTTTCTTTTTTCCTTTATATTTACTCTGGTCAAAGATGTGATGACTAGTTGATAGGGGGCTTAAATGTGTGAATGTAGGTTCTGACAACCTTTTGCAATTTTCTGGTGATACTATCTTGTTTCTGGAGGAGGACAGTGAAAGTTTTGTAGCATATTATTAGTCTTGAGATTTTTTATGGAGATATGTATTATTCTAAAGTGCCCCCATACTTGTTTTGGAAGAAATTTACAAGCTAAATATTCTAATAAATGTATTATTTTACTGGTGGAAGAAATTTCCTGATTTTTTTCCAATAACAATTTTGGATCACTAGAAAGTTTTCTTTCCATGACCTTACTCTGCAGCTTCACCTGTATTTTTACTTGTTGCAGATTTAGTGCTTTCAAATAAACTTGTCTTCTATGACCTTGAAAATCAGGCTATTGGATGGACTGAGTACAACTGTAAGTATCATTTCTTAGTTCTTTATAATCTTGGGCATTTTAAATATTTTAAATAACATAAATGAAGAATATAAAATATTTGTAGATTTTTGTGAAAACATCTATAATAGAACATGTAAATTTAGTATTTTTTTCTCATTTGTCTCAACTCTGCCTTTTTTGTGAAAATTGAAAATGAAAAATAATAAAACATTTTTCTCAAACCGAGTTGACCCTTAATTCCAATAAAGGAATAGTTCCCTGTAGTTTATCGATCCAGTTTAAAACTTTTAAGTATCTGCAAGCTCATCGTGGAGGTGTTTGATGTAAAAGTGCCGTCCTTATTTCTTTTTATCCACTTCTTGTTTCATTTCAGATTTCTTACTTATGTTTAATTGATGAATTAGAGATAATATATGATTGGCGTGTTATATAAAGGTTGGGGTAGAACTGCTAAAGAAATTATAAGAGATCAAATTCAAATGACTTGCATTATTTGCTTTTGCATAATTGCTCATTTATTAATATTTTCTATGCTGTATCTCAGGTTCTTCAAGCATTAAGGTGAGGGATGAGCGAACTGGAACCGTCCATTTAGTTGGTTCCCACTACATTTCTTTTGCTTGCGTTTTCAACATCAACTGGGTGGTGATTTTGTCTCTACTTGCTCTACTTCATAAATTGATTTATTGAAATGGAGTAACAAATACATATACAAAAGTCAAAATTATGGTCAAAGGATTTGAAAAAAGAAAGAAGATAAAAAATGCTATGTGAGAAATTGACTTTCAGGAACTTCCATGATTTCTAAATGTAATCTTCAAGGGAAAACTATGTCACTGACCATTGGGAACCTTCGCCGTGGGTAAAATTTTTCTTCTCAATTCCCATGGTGAATATGTAAATTGCAAAATCTTACCACCAATTGTATATGTTATTAATAGACTTTGATTTTTTACTTAGCTTGGGTCTGAATGCCAAATGTATAATTAACATGATGCAAGTCATGTTTGGAATTCAAGGCATTGTTGCAAATATTTAACATTAGGTATTGTAGAGCATTTCTGTGCTGGCTGGCTCCTTTGTTTGACCTATTTTAGCTAGTGTTATAATATTCCTTACAACAAATTCTTATATAACATTTTTAACAATTTATTTTTCTTATTTATCTCTTTCGATTGCATTACCTATCTTATTTCAATTTTCTCTCCCTTTTCTTCTTATTTGTCTAATTTGTAAAAGAAATTATATTAAATTGATGTGCAACAATAATTATATAAATGATTTTTTAACTAATTACTTAATAATACACGTATAAAGGATAATAGATGAACAAAACAGAAGACAAAAAATAAGAGAGAACTGAATTGAGATATTATTTTAGTTTTGGAAAAGTTAGTTAGAGTTACTTACAAAGGAGGTATATGTAGACCTATGAACAAAAATGAACTAACTACCTAAAAGAAACTAACTAACTTCCTAATACACAGAGGTGCTGTTAGCAAAACCTAACAGACCTTAATATAGAGAGGTGTTGTAAACAAAAGCTAACAACATTGACAAAACATAATAAACAACTGTTTTTACAGTTTTAAATATATATTCTAATATCCCCCTCAAACTCAACTAGTTTTTGACCTGTGCGGACGCACGAGTAAGCTTAATGTGAAGATGCATGTTTTGAATATAAGTACAGTTTACCAGATTAAAGCATATGCAAATAATAAACATCAACATATGTGGAGTTTACCAGATAATTTGACATGAAACATTTTTTTTGGAGGCAGTAGTCCTTTACAGACCAAGAATGAAAAATTGTAAGTAGAAACAAAAAGTAAGCAGAAACAAAAAACATTGTATAATAACCAAATGCGAGATGCACGAGTACTTTCATTGTTTATTGGTAATCATCTGTTCATAATAGTTTCTGGACCTAAAGGCAATATTATTTACAATTTAATGGAAGAACATTAGGATTGTAGACAATAGTAAACAGTGGGATTGTAGACAATAGTAAATGTGAACATACAAAATGTTAATGGAAGAACATTTACAATTTTGTGATTTAATATACTATTTCATATGCATAGTTTAGATGGAAGCAAAAAACATCGGTAGTCATGAAAGGATAACAAAAGTGTCATTATGATTGACACAAATGCTCAGCTGGATGCATATTAGACTACTCATTGCTAAAAATAACATTCTATTGCACCATGAATTTTCCATATATTTTTGTATCTATTTACTCCCAAAAAAAACTTGTTAAGGGGACATATATTTTTGATAAGCGTTTGCCGTAACGCTAAAAAACAATTTAACTACACTAATTTTGTAGTACAAGATTAAGCTAGGTCGACTCAGAGACATTATCAATATGGTTCTAACTTCAACTTACTAATAACAATAAGGGAGGGTTTTTATCGAACAGTTTATATGCGTAAGTAAAACTTGCTAAAACGTAAACTAAGATTAAAGAACAATACAGAAACTAACAGAATAGAAAAGAAGTAATGTAAAACAGAATTAAAGTATCAATCCAATTCACCATACCAAGCTATTCAAATCATCATTGTTCTCAGAAATTTATCCTATTATGAAAGTTCATTCAATCTAATTAGAAGCAATTCAATCGACTTAACCCCTAAATTGATTGAAACCACAACCCTAACTGAAATATCATCCAATTAATCTGTGATTAATATTCGAAATTAGGAAATGAATCCATAACCTAATCTGCTTTCAATCCTAAATGCATTCATAATTATGAAAACAAAATAGCAATTGAAGAAGAAAGTGAACATTCAAACATAATTCAAAATATCAAACTAGAACTCAAATTCTCCTTTTGCTTGGGTTGGATCCTTGGATTGATTGAGTAATTAGCCTCCCATGATCATTGTTGTCGCGATTACGCAAATACGTTTATACGGCAAGTGCACCGATCGTTTAACAAGTAATAAAAGTGTAAGTAGAGTATCGTCTCCACAGGGATTGGAAAGATTTCGCAATAATTGTAAAAGTTATGATTGAACGAGAACAGTAAAATACGCAAGAGCTTGTTGGAAGATTGTATTGGATTAAGTGAAGAAATT
>PYAF01000629.1:62129-88609 GCA_007407185.1 Glycine tomentella
AGGCTCCAGACATTGTTTTCTTCTTTATTTGCTCTCAATTTCCCTTGTTTTGACCTGCAAACACTTAATTGGTATTAAAATGCTTTATATAACATAATATACTAAATATGCTTAATTCTTATACTATTTTCTAACTTATTTACTCTAAATATGACCTAAACTAATGCTATATTTAAGATGTGTTTGCAACACATCAATCATCATTAGTGAAAGTCCCATGGAATGATTGCACGAAAATGGAAGAACAACAAAACGAAAATGAAGAACAATGAAGAACAAGGAAGAACAATTGAGAGAAAATAAGAGCAAGGATTTTGATCCTAAAAACTTAAAAAGAGAAATGTAAAACTGTTTTTTACTAATGTAATGTAATGTGTAAAGTCTGTCCAATGTCACTAATATGTAGTGACTAAGTTTGAAGAAAAGAATGGGCCATGAACAAACCCATCAATTCTAATTATTTACTATTTACAACCATAAAAATCAAATTCACAGCCCAAAATATAAGTGCAGTGATTCTGACTTCGAAGTCCAAAATGACCCTCCAAATGGAAGAATTAGCCTTGACTTATTTCTGACAAACTTGTAGATCTTTTCGTTATCTTTCCAGGGACTGCTAGAACACTCCATTTGGAGTTCCGTAGAGCTCTTTAGGTCCTATAAAAGGAAGATAGGTCAAGTGAGTATAAAATCCGAAAATACATTACAATTAGCAATTAAGCCCACTTACTTGCCTAAGACAAAAATTGAATTAGAATGGAAAAATAAAAGTCCAAGAGAAGTCAATTAAGCTAAGAAGGATAGAAAAATATTTAACTAAAAACACTTCATCACTGTGACTTTAGGTTGCCAATCCCTTCTTAGACATTTGAGAATTTTGATGTTCAGCTCTTCTACATCAAAGGTTTTTCCTAGTCCAAGCAAGTGATTTACAATGTGGGTGAATCTTGTTTGAAGCTGTGAGATGTTCTCATCATCTCTCATTTTGAACATTTCATATTCATGAATGAGAGTGTGCGTCCTTGATTTTCTTACATCATCAGTTCCTTCATGTGTAACTTCAAGTAATTCTCACATTTCTTTGGCACTTTTGCACCTAACAATCCTGAAAAATTCATTGGAAGATAAAGGAGAAATTATCATATTTTTTGCTTTGAAATCATATTGAACCATTTTCTTTTCTATTTCTGACATTTCATCCCATTCTTTTGGTATTGTTTTGCCATCAACAATCTTGGTTGGAATGTAAGGACCTTTTTCAATACAATTCCAAGCACCCGGGTCATTTGATTGGATAAAGATTTGCATTCTATTCTTCCAAAAGTTGAAATGTTCCCCTTCAAATAAAGGTGGTCTGTTCAATGAGACTCCCTCTTTGAAAGTTATTTGATTAGTATTCATTTTCAAGGATTTTGAAAAGATCTTGAGCAAATTACAAGAACCAACTCTTGATGCCAATTGAAAATATAATGAACACTTATGCAAATAACCAAGAGGGGGATGAATTGGTTTTACCTCAGATTTTTTTAAAATTTCTTTCAAAAATGCTACAGCGGAAGACTTTCAAGAAGGATCGTATCTTAAAAAACAATTATGAAAACAAGTTTCTTCACCTTCTATTTCACAAATGCTTTCACTTTAATCAATCAAACCACTCACGTGCTGTTACCAATCTTGTGATATGAACAAAAACTTAATACTTCAAGAATAATATGAAGATAAACAGAAATATTCAAACACACAAGATTTATACTGGTTCACCTCTCAACTCCGGAGGCTGCATCCAGTTTTCTTTTAATCAAACCTTGATTAGAGGTTCACTATAACAAATATAATATCTTTACAAGCTTACAATGATCTCTTTTACCCTCCCTAGGTAAAATTCAAAATCTAAACCTATAGACTTTTCAAAAGATCTAGAATTAGAGATTCCCTCTCTGTTCTTCCCTCTAGAAACCTATCTGGAAAAGCTTTAAAGATTACAATTTGTTATATGAACATTCAACAGCAAATACAACACAAATATCAACAATAACCAAGCTTATAGTTCAAGAAAGATATCACCTCTTATTCCTCAGTGAATTCAATAAAATGAATGATCTAACTAGACTGAGAGTGTATGTAATTGATCTTTCTTGATGACTTCTTTAATCAGAAAACTTGAACAAATGCTTCACATCATGTAGACAATGACTAACATATCATGTAAAACTCCATGACTATTAGAATCTTTTGATTTTCTAATCTCCCTCTTCCTTTGTGTTTTATGAACTCTTGAAAGTGATTTTCTCAGTGCTTGTACGAAAACTTCACAACGTATATTACTTTTAAACTCAGCGCAAGCTGTTCTATTTATAAAAAAACAGACATAACTACTTGTAATCGATTATTTTAACCAGATAATCGATTAAAGTGTTCATCAGGAATTTGGAAAAATGTCAAGAACAAAATAATCGATTAAGTCATCATGTAATCGATTATTCCAGATGACCTATGTTTCCTGATACACATAGATAATCGATTAATTTCCCAAATAATCGATTATCACAGACAATGTGAAAAACTCATCAATGCATATTTAATCGATTACAATTATCTGGTAATCGATTAAACCAGATGAAAATGCATTTGTGAATTATACAGTGACTCAGATAATCGATTATTCCATGATGTAATCGATTATCACAGAGCACGTCTAATTCTGTGTTAGACTCATTTAATCGATTACGAATCAATGGTAATCAATTAAAATGTTCATAGACAATATGCAGACCTGTTCACATGCATTTAATCGATTATATCATATAGATAATCAATTAAAACAGTGTAAAACCAGTTTTTATGAAAATCTAATTGCCATTATGACTTAACATCTAAATGCTTATTACCATATGATTAAACATGATTTAATGTATGTATGAATGCATTAATCAATCAAGATTAGTAAGGATTATGAGGATTTAACCACTTGAGCCAAGCTTAAGCAGGAAATTACAAATGCCATCAATTGAGTGGGCATCTAAAATATCAAAACTTGCATTCTTCTTCTTCTTGATTCCATATCTTCATCTTCCTCATAGCTAACATTTTATCACTTTCAAAACCAAGAAATCTTTTTACTCAATCAAATAACTCAACCCCAAGAAATCAATAGCTCAAAACAGAACTTGTTGAACAATGAATATGAATCAAAAAATCAATGAACAAGATGAGTAATAGAGATAGAAATACAAACACAAGCAATTTATACTGGTTCACTTCACAACTGAAACTACATCCAGTTTCTTCTAATTCACACTGAATTAGAGTTCCACTATTATAAATTTTTGTTCTTACAAGCTTTTACAAATCCTCCCTTTATCAACACTAGATAAGAATAGAAATCTAAAACCTTATTAGACTTCTAAAGAGCAAGAACTAGAGAACACTACTCTATTCTTTAACTAGAGAACCCTTCTTTAGATCCAAGCAAGAAGAATCCACTTACAATAGCCAAATACAACTGAAATTCAAAACAAATTTACAACCAAAGATTAAGGAGAGAGACAACCTGATGATCCAATGAATGTAATGCACATGAGTTACCAAGTCAGGTTGAATAGCAAACAAAATTAGATCATGCTTTTTCATAACCTTGAAAAGTTTCTTGCTCAAGAATCATTCAAAGACCCATGAATGTTTTGATTGAAGCAAGAAGTAATAAAACTCAGAAAATCACTTTGAAAGACTTAGAAGGCTTGTGTATACTCAGAAATACGAAGTAGGCAAGTTAGAAAACAAGCCAAGCCTTCAAACTTATTTATAACAGATTTTGTAACTAACTGTAATCAATTAAACATGCCAGACAATCAATTAAAACTCTTATATAATCGATTAAAACGTTCAAGAATGATTATGGGTTTTACAACGAGCAAAATAATCGATTAAATCGAGCTGTAATCGATTAAGATAGAAGACTCAGTTTCACAAAATGAACTATGTAATCGATTACAAATGTTGGTAATCGATTAAGTCAGAAAGCAGGCTTTTATCAAATGACCTATGTAATCAATTACGGATAATGGTAATCGATTATCACAACAAGGCTCAAAATATATTTTCAACTATGTAATCGATTACACTAAGTAAGTAATCGATTAAAACATTTAATGAATTAGTTCAGCTTCAATCAAAGGCCAAATAATCGATTAATCCGATAGGTAATTGATTAAGTTGTTCATGAATGTTTTTCCAGATTGAACGAAGAACAAAATAATCGATTATACCATTAAGTAATCGATTAAAACAGTAAGAAGTCATTTTTCCAAAAACCTTTTAATCAGATTAAATCCTTAACCAAAAAGATAAAAGCTCTGATGTTTTAATGAAAACCATTTAAGCTTGTTAATGGATGAATGAATGCAATGCAAGGATCAACAGATTGCCTTTCTCTTACACTTGAATCATTTACAAAACTTCGAGGCACTTCAAGCATGTTGAAAGCTCAAAACACATTTCTGAATCAAAGTCTTTCACTCTTCATGATGCTCCCCCTATATCCAACATCATCTTCCAATAATCCCATAGAAGAGCAAGCTTATCTAAATGATGAATATAGTTGACCATTAACTGTATGAATTTCTTCATAATTGGTTTGTCCTTTCACCACGAATAACATCATCCTAAAATAATACAATTCACCAGTAATTGGAGGCACCTAGTTTAGCCTCCCAATTGTGTAGCCTTTTTTTGTGGCTTCCAATGTCTATCCTTAGCGAGATATGTAAATTTTCTCACAAACTGCACGTAAGTTAGCTGCTTTCCTTCATAGTAAGTTGAATTAGCTTGTAGCCAAGATGTAAACATGAAGTCTTTAACAGTTGGCTTGAATAGCAAAGCATCAATGCCATCATCATCTTCAAAGATTATTGCATTTTCACCAGGCAAATGAAAGTAAAGCCTTTCAACAACATGCGATCTCTTATGTATTTGAAATTAAAATATGCTCCAGCAAGCTTCATAAGGTGAAATATACCTACCATCTACATAACTTTTAAGCTCATCAAGACACTACCCTGTTGTTCCATCCTCATTTTGCACAGGCACAATAGCAACTGTTATGCGATCATATCCTTTATTGATGTACTTGAACAAATATTTGATGGATGTTGATTGATTGCACCATTCTATGTTTATGTGAGCTTGATATTTCAATAGCAGTTTTGGATTGTATGGCACTACATATCTATTATCTCGTGCTATCTGATTGTTTTCAATAGATTTGCCATCATTATGTCTTCTATAAATATGATATCCATCTTGGTCCACAACAGTTTCAGGTTGCCATTTTTTTGGAAAAAATCTATTGCATTTTTCATCTTTCATGCATGGCAAGTTTCTGTTACCTTGACCACACGAACCATGCATCATATGTTTCTTCACACATTCATACAATTGTGGTTGTTGAATAGTATCTAGTATCTCAGCTGAAATGATGCTATCAATGTCTGCAGGAGATGGATACTTGCTGGCAGGATGTAAAACAACAATATACGAGCATGTGACAATCCTCTCTTTTGGAATTCAATTGTGTAAATATTTGCAAGTTTTAAAACGATTATTTAAACATAAGTATAAAAAAATAAGGACATAATTGAAAATTGTGATACAAATGTCATTCTTACATCCAACAATATTGTCCAAAAGTTTCTCATCTTTCAAGTCACACATAAGTTGTTCTAACTTGAGTTTGAATATCCTTGTTACAATATCTGGCCGATCTGTTGCAGTTAAATTGTATGGTGAAACAGACCTTGGGGTCTCAGGCCAGTATGGATTACAAGTGAAAGTTAAAAACAAATATGGAAAACCAACACTGCTGCATATTGCCATTCCATCAAAGTATAATTGATCCATGTATCGACGATTGCCGACAAAAGATAAAGGTAAGACAATATGCTTTCCACAATTGGAACGCTCACTGTTTTGTGCTTCCTTGAGGTCTTTAAAGTGTTGTATTTATTACAACGCAGTTGCTTTTGATGAGTTCTAATAAACAATAATCGGTTTTCTTCCATCATTGTGTAACCATCAACAATAAATTGTTGAAACAATCTTTTGGACCTCAATAAAGTTTGACCTTCTCCCTTCCTAGATTGCAGCCTAAAACACAAAAACTCTCTAATAGTTACTTTGCTTCTCTTTCTTTGATTGGAATTATCCATATCTCTATGTTTAATATCATTGCAGTATCCATCTTCACCATAAGGAAACATGAGAGGATATTGCAATCCAAGATAACTTGGATGAAGCTCATTGATCCTTTGTAATCGCCCACTTTGTTTTTCAAGTATTATATATCTATTGATAGGTTGACTTACATCACCAACTATAACTACAACCACCTTTGAAACTGTGGGCAAATTATAAATTCTTCCATCTTTTTTTTCTATTTGATATCAATTGCAAATTTAGATTCTCTGTCTGAAAGATGTCATATCTTTCTTTTGCCATCCTAAAAGACTTAGCAAGCACATTGTGTTCATCCAACATTTGTTTCAATTTTGACACTAGCTGTGAATCAACAGTGTTTTGCCATCTAAAAATCACAGCATACTGTCAGTTAAGAACAAACGTTGAAAATTTGCAAATCAATTTAAAAATAATAAAACTCTATTTACCTAAGTCCACCAATTCGGTTTTCAATTTCATTCTCTATGTCATAGATGTACAATTGATAAAATTTTGGAGGTTTTCCAGCCATTGGTAATAGACTTCCAATCAAATGACATGATTGTCCATGAATTCTATAAATTGATGGACCTTTTCCTTTCAACAGACTTCTATCTACATTGGCACCAGGAGAGTTGAAGGCAAACATCATATTATAAGCTCTGATATTTTGTTGGTAATTTTGCTTTGTCGTGATTGGGAATCACATAGTAGTTGTTGCAATAATATTGGTGGGTCCTTAAGAAAAGGATGTTGAATCCTTCTGATACTACAACAAAGGATATATTTAGCACTACGTTGATTTCTATTCACATTACGCTGATTTCTATTCTTCTTGTTACTTTCTTCATACCACATAGCAGCTTCGCAATATGGACATGTATTAATAGGGTCTCCTATATCAAGATATCCTACGAAATAGAAGTTAATTAGTATCAAATTACTTACATTGTGGTTAAACCATAAAGCAAAACTACACACAGTCAAACCTGTGCTATTATTGCCATCCCAATTAGCAATGCCATATGATAGATGATCCTCATCATCGTGTAAATGATGACATCTCTCTGCATAATCCACAATGTCTGCATATTATAATTATTTACATATGCTATAATTTAGTTCATATAATCTGAGTATGATTATTACCTCCATTTTGTGTACTTTCATTTGGATAAGCTTCACATATATGATTAAGTGGATCAATTGTGTGGTCAGGTATAATGCTATGAACACGCCTTTCATTATGTTTTCCTGCAATAGAAGTTTCAGATGCAACAACAAATTGGTTGAGCAAATTGGCTCGAACTGTACCCATACTATTCACAATTTTGTTTCTTTTGCTTAGGATATCGTTGTGTTGTGGCAAAGTATTAGTGATATTTGCTAATGGATTTTGTGTAGTTTTTTGATAGGCTGTTGTTCCAGATGAATGAACAGATTCTGCATAATTCAAAATACAAGATAATTGTTTCACTTATAACAACAATACACATGATATAATGGTCCAAATAGAAGCTGTGGAATTCAATGTACACTTGGAACCCTTGTGTTTTCGTTCATTATGTTTGACCTATTACCACTACTATGTTTACACCTTTGTAACTCCTTTCCTTGCAATATCACTTTTCTTTTAAATCCCGTAGCTTTACTACTGGCATCTAATATATCATTTACATAATGAAATAAATTAGGTGTTATATTCCCTCATAATAACCAACAGTGTTAATACCACACTTTGTTACAAATGGATATTTATCTGACTATTATAGTTACCTTGATTTTTTCCACTACTTTGATGTTGTAAATGCTTTGCTTGCAATATCCATTTCGTTTTAATCTTGTAGCTTTAGCAGCTGATATTTTATTAAAATCCACTTGTTCCATGATTCATATATTACCTGCAAACCTGTGTTTTACCTACAGGCTGTTAGCAGTTGAGCTAACCTTGGATTTCTGTTTTCACTGTCATTACCACAGTCAACACAAGTAAAATGGAAAGCCTGTGCATCAACCTATTTATAGACATTTGGGACAAGCGTCATAAATCCAACCATTGCCACCAAATTAAATGCTCTTCAATAATAAACTCATATTGATATATTAAATAGAACACTATTGAAGTTGTTGTTACAAGCATGTCGGATAATAGGTCAATGTAAATTTATGCTAATAAAATTAATGACTGATGTTATGGATAGTACTAACCTTGTTTTCTTCATGAATCTATTTGAAGACATTTGGGATAGCCATCATAAATCCAACCATTAGCAGGAAACACAATGTTGTTCCTTATTCAACTTATGTTGGTGAAACATTAAATAAAAAAGTATTTTAGCTTCAATTTTAAGAATTTGCATAATAGGTCAACAAAATACATCCTCAGTTCATTTTCCAGTATGTCTTATGGAGACTACTCATTGCGTGTGTTTTGGGCGAAATATAATACTTTGATGTTTTATTACACCCAAATTTCGTGTAACTGTGACCTTCCCGCTAAGAAACCTACATCAATAAAGGTACTGCATTCTTATTGGGCCATCCTTGTCCAATTAATTGAGATGAGACTAGGCTCCTTCTTTTTGGGAATTTATACATGCTTTTTGATGAAATTTTTTTGCTTATTAAACATAGTTGTATATAACATAACTCTTTTTGGGGTGTAAATAAGAAAACTTTTCTTGAATATATATATCATGTTTTGAAAATAATCAACAGATAAACATTTTGAAACTTACTTTTTTGATTGTGGATCAGAACACCTCAAAATGAATTTTGGAAACTTTGAGAATGAAAAACAAAATGAATGATTTTCCAAAAGATCAAATGAAGGCAAGTCTTTTTACATGGAATTGATAAATAAACATCTTTCGAAACATTGATTTGATTTGAACATGAAAACAGACCTTAAGCCCAAGTGAGTGTGTGCATCCACAAAAATTATATTGAGTGTCCTCATTGATCTGTTTTATAGTTGATTTTGCATGAATTTCTAATTGTCATAACATATGATTCATGGATATGATTTAGGCCTTCTTTCTTTTTGAACATCTTTTTAAGCCACTGGCCAAAAAGTTGTCCTAATACTTATGATTTATCATTTGTAAACCCCTTTGAGCCAAACATTTGATATTTTGTTGGAACCCTAACCTAAAATAAGAATTCCTTACCTTACCTTAGGTTAGGAGAGCAAAAGGGGAGCTTATTTTTGATTGGATACTTTTATCAGTTGGAAAGTAAATATGATGAAAAAGATTGTGTTTAAAAGTGGCTATTAAAAGAAAGAAAATAAAATAAAGAAAGAAAAAGAAAAAGAAGAAAAAGGAAACAAGATTCCTTATGTCCTAAATTTTAGTATTCTGTGAAAAAGGGAATGAATGGAAGATTTGAGAAATATGGATATCTGGTTAGAAAAAGAAAGAAATAGGAAAAGTGATGACAACATTATTTTTATCCTTATTTGCTCTCCTATTCTCAAGGTACTTTTTGAATATCCAGAAAAATCAAGATTTCTTTTCTAGCTAGGCCCAACCACAAAAGTCCTAATGATCCATGATAAGTATGTAATTTGATTTGATGGGAAATGAACTGCAAAATTGATCTATGACACATCAGTGTTTGAATTGAGAATCAAACACTTACCTGTGGGAGAACTAAACACCTTTGAGAGATTTTCCTCTGTTTGAATTAATCAAATTTTTTCCTCTTATGTTTTTAGAAATGAAATGTGAATTGATCTTAAATCTCATTTGGTTATGAGAATTTCATCTTTTGTTTCAATTCTTGAGGTTAACTATTTAAAAATATGTTCTGATCAATTATTGGAAAGTTGATTCTTTACAAAGCATGGTTACATTTAATATTACTAATTTACTATTGCTTGAGGGCAAGCAAGATTCTAGGTTGGGGGGAGTTGATAAGTGCCATATCTTAGTAAAATTAGGACTACAATGAAGGCACTTATCCTTTGCTTTCACTAAATTTATCTATGAACTTGCCCTAAAAACCTAGTTAGTTTTTTGTATTTAGTACTTAGATGAATATTGTTTTCATATTTTGGGAAGATTTGTCCAATTATATTTTGCATTTTGATAGGTTCAAGGAATCTCGAAGCTTCCGAACAAGCAAAGCAAGCAAGAAAGTAACAAGCAAATATATGAGGTGTCACAAGCAAAACAGGCCCAAATCCCATCCAAGCCCAAAGCATTCTTCAGGGCTAAGTTTCTAACTCGCCCAAGCAACCAATTCCAGTGTATTTGGCTCGCCTTGGCGAGCACAAAGTTCCAAGAAGATAAAGATAAGCTCGCCTAGGCAAGCAAACATAGGAAAAATCACTCGCCTGGGCGAGTGAAGCTGGCAGGAGGCAAAATGCTATAAATAGGGGACGAATTTGGATGAGAGGCGATGCTAATTTCACTTCCCTTGCTGCTTTGTCTCAATTCTGAGCCTTAAGGTTCTTAAATATTGCTAGTAGGTAGTTTAGGAGAGTAAGAGAGGTGAGGATTATAGAGGAGACTTTGCCGGAAAGGATCGGTGATGATTTGCTTCACCAATTCTTCTCTTGAGGAGATTTTCTCCATGGTCGCCTAAGCTTCTCTAAGGATTGGACGTACTCTTCTTATCCCTATGTCTCTCTTTTAATATTTATTATTGCATGAATCGTTTCTATTCCTTATTGGTAATTTCATTCTGTCCGTAACGCTTGATTCTACTTGATCACTAGTTTCATGAATTTAACTCTAAGTGAGACTAGAAAGTAATGTTAGGGTTTGAACCAAATGATTTTACTCATTACGTTACGTTGCTAGGAATAAGGCATAACGTTTTGATTGCATTAAGCACACGATTATGATTTTAATGCTGAGATATTTATTCAATATGCGAGGGATCAATATTTAGTAAATATCCTTAGGATTCTCAAAATGTGAGGGATCGATTTGGGGTAATTTAATGTGTGCAACAATAAGGATAGAAAATGATTTATGCATGGTAAAATTAATTGAATACTAAAGGGTAAGAACGACGAAATCCAATCCTACACTTTTCCTGAATTAAACTAAACTCGTTTTATTTGTTTTCGTCGTTTCTGTATCCGTTAGATTTTTATTCTCTTTATATTCGTACGTTTCATTATCACACAAATCAAATGAACTTTCGCTTACACTCTTTGTACATAAACTATTAAACTGTTGAATTTTATTTGAATTAACTAAAGTAAACTCAAGTCCCTGTGGAGATGAACTATTATAAATTTTGTAACTTACAACAACAAATTGGTACGCTTGCCAAGAGTCTAACAAAAGCATCCAAGGTCCACCTAAAATGACCTTCTCCCTATCTATCTGCAAATCACATTTAACCATGTAAAAGCCATTATCTACATCTATGATATCAAAACCCCTATTCAACTTCCATGGCTTTTTTTAACTTCTTTTTCATTAGGTTATAACATGTAGTCTTCCCTAACAATTTAATAACTTGTGCATCCCCCCATGGGCTACACAGTTCTTTAAAATTTGTTCATCTAAGAAGACTTTAAGGAAAGGGTGACTCCCATTTTTGAGTTCAACTTTCACTCAATTTTTTGCCCATAAATCAACTTTCTCTAGGGAAAGAGCTTGTTTATTCCCTATAACTTTATCTCTAAAGGATTCTTTAATCTCAAGGTGGAAAAAGGTAAGGACCTTGTATATCAGGTGGTTTATCCAATGGTAACAACATCACAATCTTCTAGGTAGAAAGCACAACACGATCTAGTCTTTGGCTTATTTTCAGAGTTCAATACACCTGCCAAAGGAAATTTAATGCTCAAAGTAGTTGGTCCATTTTCCTCAAAATCAAAACCCTTTCTCCCTCTTTCTTACATTGTCTTTGTGTTCTTCCACAACCATGATAAACTTGGTGGAAGAAACATGATAAACTTGGTGGAAGAAAACATAGCATCGACATGCCTTGATAGTTCCTGCTACAAGCTCTACAATGTGACTTTTGGCACCCTCACGTTTCGCACCCTCGTCAACTCCTGGCTCAAAGACGTCCCCACCCACCGCCACCAACTCACTATTGGCCTGACCTTTCAATTTCTTAAGGCTTTGTGATTTTCAAAGACATTGTCACCACCATCCAACTCAACAGTAATGGTCATGGCCTTGTCTACTTGATCTTCCACGACGGTATATTCCTCTTGTGTTCACTTGTCTCATTCCTCGCCAGGAACAATGGCATGTTCACAGGGTTTTGTTAGATCAAAGCTTGAATCCCTTAGTTTTAGTTTTGATTTCATAATTTTGCAATGCCTAACATGTTTAATAAATGGGACATTTGTATTGAATGTTTTTATATTAGGCATGTGTGTGATATCTTCTAAGTCTTTTTCCTCCTTAGTGTTGATCAAATATGAAGTGAATGAAGTATTTTAGTTCTCTATGTTTCCTAAGAACTTACTTCTACTTGAAATTTGGCTAGAAGCATCGAATTAATCGATTGCCTAGCCTGGTAATTGAGTGCCTATGCCAGTTTCAGAAGAAAGAAGGATTTATAGCTTAGGATAATCGATTGCCTCATTTGATAATTGATTACCCAGTTCCTAGAAACAATGAGAAGCTCTTTGTGTGATTCTATAATCGATTACCATATGCGAAAATCGATTACCCAGAAAGCATTGAAGAAATAGAGATAATCAGATTGAAACAAATTAATCGATTATTCAGTTTCTGGAAATGTATAACAAAATGGATTTTGATGAATTAATTGATTGCTTGGTTTTATAATTGATTAGATCTATTTTAACTGTCAAATTTTATAAATACCCGTATGCATTTCTTTATTAGAGACTCTTGATACATTATGTCTTAGAGAAAAATATTTCAAGAGATTCTTCTAAAAGAATTGCACTACATTTACTCTAAAGATTGAAGTTGATCAAAGAATCATTCATTCTATCATCATGAATTGATCATCTTATGAAGAGAACTTGAAGATATTGAAGATCTACACATTCAGGTGTATTCAATCATTTACCTTACATTCTTTTATGTTGTGATTCCTGATTAGGGTTACCAAGAGGTTTAGAGAAGCAATAAAGTTTCAATTCTGGGTCTCTTTCTTGTAGGTTTCAAGGGAAAGATTAGAGTTTCTTTTAGGGAATTTGTATGTGCATAATATTTGCACTTGATTTTCTAAATAGTGAAAGTTCTAAGAGATCTTAGAACAATTGGATGCATGTCTTGCATGGACTGATATGATCATTTGAGAGAACTTTGATTAATTCAAAAGGGTTATTTTTAATTTGATTGAAGAATGAATTGGTAAAATTTTTGAAAGAATTTATTCAACCCTCCTTCTAGATTCTTGCCGATCCAACATGGTCAATATCCAAGATATGGTTAAGAGGCTTCACGATTGAGCAACGTCAAAACCCAAAGCTAAATTAAGCCACCTTTCAAAATCTTGTGCCTTCGCGATCGGGTTTAGAGGCTTCTCATATTGCCTCATGGTGGTGGTTTCGTCCCTGGATCCTTGGCAATGAGGCCGAGTATTCGTCATTGTTTGGTTGATATGTATGTGAATGAAATTTGAGTTGCATTTCTATTTTCTCAATTATTAGTTATGAAATTTTAGACTTAAGGACCATGTCCAGTTGTTAAGTTGCATCCCGTTGCATCAACAAAGCTCATCATGATAGTGTATTGGTACACCATTGCATGACATTGTTATTCACAACTTCTGGTGTGTGCTTCTAGACTGTGTAGACATGTTTGTCTACACTTGTTGACTTATGCATTGTATCTTCTGATGTGTATCCCTTGATTTAGGCTACCTTCATAATCATGCTTCTAGTCACACACAATTTCTAATATCTTCACTTTGACAAAGAATCATGATTGCCCTTCTGCTTTTGGTTTCTTACTTCTAAAGTTGGACAAACTTCATATTTAAGAAACCTTTGACCTAGGCCAATGTTTCACACCTTTTCTCCATGCTTCTTGACAAGTCATATTTCTTTGAAAGCACTCAAAACAAACCATTAGGAGCACAAGTACAAAGGGCTTAGAATTTACTTCTTAAATGTTTTTTTTTGTCATTATAACATTTAGCTTAGAAAAGGTTATATTTCAACAACCCACTCCTAATTGCTATAGAGACATTGATTGAATTTTACCCCCTAATTTACAAAAGGATTAATTATGTTTTTAGTCTTTCAAATTAGAATGTTTTTTTAGTTCTCCAAATAAATTTGCATTTTTTAGTCTCTTAAATTTGAAATTGCTCTCTTTAGTTGCTCCACCAAAATTGTAGAACTAAAAAAATACAAATTTTTATTTACAGAGATATACTAAAAAAAAGAATCTTTTGAATTCGAAGAGAATAAAAAATGAAAAATTTTATTTGACGGACTGAAAAAAAATCCTCTAATTTGAGGGATTGAAAACATAATTAAACCTTAACAAAATATTACAAATATTGTCCTTCATAAAAAAATCGTCATAATTAAGAAAATTTGGTTGTGATTTTTGTAAACGACCACAATGAAGACAATTTTATGGCACTTTTCCAATAATTTTGACAATTTTTTTATATAGGAGCAAAATTAAAGGGGCCAAACTTTGCAAAAGAAAATAAATAGAGAATGCAATTTGCAATATTGTAAAATGACTTAACTATGTTTTTATTCATTTAAATTAAATGGTCTATTTATTTAAGTTCCAAATATTTTTATTTTTATTTTTTAACCCTTAAATTCAAAAATGCTCTTTTTAGTTTATGCCACAATTTGAAGACTAAAAAGTACAATATTTTTTTTGAAGACAGAAATTAAAAAAGAACATTTATCCAATATAAAAAATTTAAAATATAAATTTTTTATTTGCGAGACAAAAAAAATACCACTGGTCTAAGGTATTAAAACTAAATCTTTAGGAAGAGGGAGAAATGTGATGACTAATGAAGCCTAGCCTAAGTAAAATTAAAAGTAAAAAGTAAAATAGGACGATGCCATTCGCTACGAATGGTTCAAGATTTCCCACCTTGAACACCTGCGTTATAAAGCGTGAACTGTGAACTGAGCCACTCGATGCCCAGGCCTCTCTGAAGCCACCACCATGGCGATGACCATCACAACGACGACGTCTCCACCATTTCTCTTTTCATTCCTTTCTCCAAAACCCTTTCCCCCAAACCCTTCGCTCCATCTTCCCCAATTGCAAAACCGAACACCGCTCAGCTCCACCCATCGCTTCTTCTCTGCCATCCCCAAAGCGAAACGCGGCGTTTCTGGGACCCATTTGTGCCCCGCTTCTCGCGCCAAAGCCAAACCCACCCCGTCTTCGGTAGAACAAGAGAGCGACGACAAATTTAGAAAAAGAGTGCTTCAAATTGCGCTGTGGGTTGCAGAAGGTGTCTACATTCTATGGCTCTTCCTTCTTCCTTATGCCCCTGTAAGTAGTATTACCCTTTTCATATTTTAAACATATTTTCAATTTTACCGCATTCACTCTAACCCTAGGTTTTAAAAAATGGTCCGCGACGAGCGTGATTTGGGTATTAAAATCAAGGTTGTTTCAAAAACGTCAAACGGGATGGCAACCGTTATTTAAAACCATGCTCTAACCCTATAAGCACTACATTATATTTTTACACCTGTAAGAAGGGTGTTTATAAACTGTCTTTGGTTTCAATTCCTAAACCATCTGGAACTGTTTTAGTATAACGCAACAGCTAGCATGTGTTGTTATTTGAATTTAATTGCAATGCACTGAGGGGTGCAACATTTTTTACACTTTTATAATGATTGACTTGAACGGTGAGTTTGTTACCTGCTATGATTTATGATTGATTGGCGGTTATACTTGATGGGTTTTTTTTTTTTCACAAATATAAGATAAAAATAAGAAACTGTTAGCCATTAAATATAAAATAAATTGTGTTGGGAGGGAAATATTCACCTTATTTGTGCTAAAGGTCCCTAAGAAAGATTTGTTACTAACAAAGATTTGTTACTGCTTTCGGTGGGAATAATTTTGTATCGATACCATAATTATCAAAATAAAAAAAATAAGAAACTGTTAAAGTAAAAGTGATGACTGTAAAGGGGGTCGGTAGTATAAAATTTTGCTCCATTTTATGGTGCTACGTGTTGTAGTTATCTTTAGAGCATATTGGGTGTGCTATCTTGAATTATTGCTTGTCTCTCAAGTGATTTAGTGTGAACATTTTAATTTATGGACCGATTTCCGTGGACTAGGAAACAATGCTGTTTGCCATGCTTGACATAGTCACTTCCAATTTGGCAACTAAAACTTAGTGTAGCAACCACTATTAATAAAATGGGAAATGAAGTGAAAACATTATGAACACACAATAATCAAGAGGGGATGAATTAGTTTAAACTTGGTCTTTTAAAATCTTTAAAACAATCAGAATATTATGGATCTTATCACAACCAATCCTTTGAAAACTTTCAGTCAATCAAATACCACCTTTAAAGAAAACAATAACTGAAATTATATTTCTGTTAATTCTGAAAAGATTATCCAAATAAATAACAATCAATGATAACAAGAAGAGATAAAGAGAAAGTATTCAACACTAAGAACTATACTGGTTCACTTCTCACTTTGAGAAGCTACATCCAGTTTCTTCCAACCAACTTGGTTAGAGTTCCACTATTCACAAAATTATTTTTTTACAAACTTACAACAATCATCCTTAATCAAACCTAAATTAAGATCAGAAATCTAATTCTTTTAGACTCCTAGTGATCAAGACATAAAGAATCCCCTCTGTACTCTTCCCTTTAGAGAAACCTACTCTAGACAAGATTTAAGATTCTTTTGTAATAATAACAAACAAATTGAAATTCTAAAATGAATTACAAACAAAGTTTAATGGAGAGAAACAACCTGATGATTTAAGGAATATGAATGCATATGATTTACCAATCTTGATCCAGGTTGAATGAAAACAAATTTTAGAACAAACTCTCCAAGAACTTCTTTAGAATCTTGCCCAAGAAAAAATCTTTCAAAGTAACATGAAGATTTTGAACTTGTGGGACAAGGGCTCAATGACTCGAAGTTTCTCTTCTCACTTCAGAAGGCTTTTGAAAATCTTTGAAATTTTCGTAGTGTAATGATTTGTTTTTTTTTTTTTCAAAAGACCCAACAACTTCTTATAGAAAACTGTAGTAACTGAATGTAATCGATTAAATCGTCAATTTAATCGATTAATTCTACTTGTGTAATCGATTAATATCATATTTAATTGATTAACGTGTTCTTGAACTTTCTGGAAAAGATATATGAGCAAAGTATTCGATTAGTACAACATGTAATTGATTAACACAGGAAGTCTTGTTTTAAAAAACATGCTAGTTAATTGATTACTGATAAATGGTAATCGATTATCACATGAAAACTTATTATGTGTTTGGGCAGTGTAATTGATTACGACATGGCTGTAATCGATTAAAATGTTCATCAAAGCTTAAGTAATAGATTACTATAAGCTGGTAATCGATTAAAGCAGTGTGAAATAGTTTTTCCAAAACTTAAGCAATGAGCACTTAGCTTTTTATGCAATCATGAAAACTTAAAGCTTTTTCGCAAAACATGTAATTTTATGAAAACCATGAATGCAAAGCAATGAATGATGTTTATGCAATGCAATGGATCATAGGATGAAACTCTTATGCATCTGTTCTGTATGTTTCCCAGAACACAAATGTACAGCACGAAAGCGCTGTATGATTACTGTCTGATCACTCTAACTCTGCAATTCCAAGGATATCAATGGAGAATGATACCTTGAAGCAGAAGATCACAGAGATACACCAATTGATGTGGGGTGTGTGCTCTGTGTAATTGAAAGAGAGAGTTAGAATCAATGTGTACCTTTCACCTGTGATTAATGTGTATTTATAGGCAGATTACCTCGTAACGGGTGTGAAAACTGCTTCCTAGATTTCCGGCCCCGTTCATCACGTTCTCAACTGTCACTGTGGACGAAGTCATACCCACGTTTTAGGAGTCAGTTAAGTCCACGATCTTTTAATAATAATTGGGCCAATAACTAAGCCCAAACTATTATTGCCATAACAGTTGCCCCCCAGCCCGGTCATCAAGCATTCTTGATGACTGGGATGCATTATATGTTTCCATTTTATGTTTCCCCGGGTAGATTTTCTCCGCTTATGGGCGCTTGATTATGCTGATTCGGATGGGAATTAATCGAAATATGTTCTTCCGGCTATATTTATCCGAGTAGAATTTTCCGAATACCGCTGTTCGAATACGGGTTTTCCGGACACGCTCATTCGAACAACTCTCTTCCGAATACGCAGGTCCGGATACGGACTTCCGAACGCTGTTATCCGGGTAAAGTCTTCCGGATACGATTGTCCAGATAGGATGTTCTAGATACCTTCTACCCGTAAGCTGTTTGGGAATGCTCTCTTACACGCATCCTTCCGAGTAGAAACTATTCAATTATAATTGAGTAGGCACATTCGAATATGTCAGGTAGGGGAAACGTTTCCGAACCGATATGTAGACTGGCGATTGCCTTATCCCATGTGCAGTCAACAGTTATCCCTGCCATTAGTGCTAATTAATACACTAAAGGACCTGTCGTTTCATTCCTTTCGCAATGATTGCTGCCCTTATGTTTTTACATACATGCCCCCAGACTCAGGAGCGATTTTACCAGGGAACCCTTGCGTTGTTTCATTTGAACGGTGGCGATTCACTGAGCCGTTTCGTTTCCCTTGGCGGTTACAGCAAGTTATCATTATATTTCAAAATTTTATTCTTCAAAACCTGCACTCTTGCCTATTTTCTCCTTTGCTTGTCATTTCTGCTTACCCTTTGCTAGCGTTCTCCCTCTTCTCTTTCCATACTTCTTGAGCGTTCCCTTGCGTTTTCTGCAAGCTTTTATCTCCTTACCAATCTCCAATCCCTTACTACAACAGGTACCTTCTCTCCTTATTTTCTTTCTGCATCATTTGTTGCTTTTGCATTACTGTAACTTTGTCGATATTAGAACTTTGGGGTTGCATCATATTCTTTCTCTGAGTTTTCTCTGTTTTCTGGGTTTTTCTTCGTGTTTTATGATCATATCATCTTCTTCTATCATTCCCTTCTTCCTCAATTCGATTTCGTGTTTTCCTGGGGCCACCATGAGAATGACTCCTGAGGAAGAGGAGGAGGTAAGGAAAAGAATGGGCCCTAGGGCGGCTTGGCTGCTGTATGGTCTTCCTCTTCCGGCGGGTGAGAGCACAAGCGATCCCCTTCGCCGCCATACCGGAGGTTCTTCATCCTCCGGAAAACGAAAGGCTACTGCCATTCCTTGCGGTTCGGTCCCTTTACTTCCGCCGTACCGTCAAGGTGGCGTTACGGCCTCCGGCGTTCCTCCGCCTTCTTCGACCCCTATAAACCTCAGGCCAACCCTAGGCTCAGTCCCTTCTAGAATTCCGTCTTCCTTGGGCCCTCCTATCTTTGGGCCCAAAAACATTGACAGCCCAAACGACCTTCCTTTAGGAATTCCTTGTCATCGCTTTGATCCTCTGACCGGCCTCTCTTCCTCTTCTGATGACGAATCTTTCTCGTCTTCGGATGAAATAATGGAAGTTAAATACGATGCATGTGTTGATTGTGTATCCGAGGCTATGCATTACGTTCAAATTGGCTCTGACGACATTGTCGATTCGATTTTTGGGGCGTGTCGTCATAACCCTATATTGTTCCCTACCACCAAAAAACCACAACCGAGGTTGCATACTCAAACTGACGAGGTTCCGACCTCGATTTCTTGTGCATTTGATGCCTTATCTCCAGGTACGCCTACTAACATTTATTTTTCTACTTCATTTTCGTAGGTATAATGGAAGTTACCTCGGAAACTGTAGACGAGTTTACTTTTGTCGAGTCCCATTCGGAAGTGCCCCCAATGTTAGCATCTAGGTTCCCTTGGGTCACTTATGAAGTCCTCCGGACTCTTTCTGTCCCCGACCTTCCAAGCATAGTGTCGACCCCGGTAGGAAAACAAGATGGGTTTGTTATTCAGGCTCCCTTACCTGGTGAGCCTGTTTGCGCCCAACGGGAGGGAAAAAATCCCAACTTTTTCTTCTTCTACCAAGACGTAGTTACCCAAATAGGTATTACCTTTCCTTTTTCTTCTTTTGAGACCGAAGTTTTGAATCACCTCCGGGTAGCTCCTTCCCAATTTCATCCAAATAGTTGGGGTTTTATCCGCACTTTTGAAACGTTCTGTGCGGACCTAGGAATCCCCTGCACAGTTCCTCTCTTCTTCTACTACTACTCTCCACATACCCCTAGAACTGGTAAAGAGCCTTCTGACCTGAAGGGGTGGATTTCCTTCCGTAGTCAAAGTAAACGAAAACTATTTGATCCGTTTTCCGACTCCTTCCGTGGCTTTAAGGACAAATACTTTAAGGTCGTCGCCGAACCTCATCGACAACCTTTCTTTTTGTCGGGCCCCGAGTCATCTGATGTGGAGTGGGTTTTTCCCCTGTACTGGTTGGATGACCATTATAAACAGGATCACTCCAATTACCGCTTTGTCGAGGAGGATCTTTCCGACTCGGATGCCTCTTCTGTCTTTGCCATTTCTGAGTTTGTAAATACTCATGGTCGGCCTAAGACCTCCGACTACCTTGGCAACAATCTTCAAACTGGTTTGCTTTGATGATTACATTATCCTGAAAGTTATGTTCATTATATTCATGTACTAATTGTGATGTTTCTTTATTGTAGCCGGGATGGGATCACGACCAGCTCTTTCCAAGGCTAAAGCCGACACTGTTCCCAACCCCAAACCGGTTGACCCGAAGGGGAAAGGCAAAAGGCCGGCTACTGAGAAGCTCGGCGCTCTATCCAAGAAGCGCGGTGTGCCTTCTTATAGGGCGTTTTTTGACGACGACGCCCAAAAAACGGGGCCGACCGCACCCGCCGCTTCTCTTCCTCCGCCCTCGGTGACCCCGGTTTCCACAATTGAGACCGTGGATCTTACTGTGGCCGCTTCTCAGCCACGTACTACCCCTGCTACCGAGTTCGGCCACTCTGGAGCACGGGCAAATTCGAACAACGTGTGGAAAAAGGGGGTTACTGAAGAATTGGTTTGTTTGACCAAGCCTCTTCCATACCTGCTCGAACCTGGTGCCCCGGTGGGTGAGGAGTTGGCCGAATTGGTTCGTGTCGAGGAGAATGCCTTCCGCTGTGTTTCCCTGGTCAGGGCATTAGCCACTGTTCGGGAAAAGTATGTATTTCGATCATAGCTTTGTAACTTTACTTACTTTGTATAGATTTTAACTGTTTATGTCGCAGGTACGACATTGCTTTGGAAGAAAAGAACAAAGCCTGCGAAGAAAAGAACAAGGCTTGCGAAGAGCTTGTTTCTTCTAAGGCCCAACTCACTTCTCTCCAGACACAGTCGGCAACGGAAATTCAGCTGCTTAAAGAGGAGTTGCTCGCGTCCCAAGCCGCTTCTGCTTCTCTAAGGGCAGACTTGGCGTGGGCTAAAGGTTCTCTTGAGGCAGCCGATCAAAAAGTGGCGCTTCTGAGCTCGTCACTTGACTCTGCGACGGCCGACAAGGAGGCATGCATCCGGGATTACGAAGGTCGGCTAGCTGCTATGAAAGCTACCTTACGTGACGCCGCCGAGGAGGGTTTCAGCAATGCCCTGGAGCAGATTACTTTTCTGAATCCAAGGGCGGAGTTGACTACTGCCGGGATGCATTTCTTGGCGTATGTCGAAGATGACCAGTTGTTTCCCCCTCCTGCAGCTGAGGATCCTTCGGCGGCAACTACTACAGAACCTTTGGCAGCGGAAAAACCGACCTCCATTATTCCTGTTGATGTCAACCCGGCTGCTGATGCCAACCCGCCACAACCTGCTACCGACTCCCTGCCTCCTCCGAATAATTGAAGAGCCGGAATGCCGGTTTTACTTTTGTATTTTCTTTTTCCTTTGTTTGGGCTCGGTGCCCGGAACAATTGATACATTTAACTTATTACTCAAGCTTCTGACTTGATTTATAAAATATCTTGTGCGCGCATCTTTTGGTTCCGATGACCAAGTATCATTGTTTTAATATTGTTTCGGACTTAGATTTTTACTGTGAACAACTTCGCCTAGGAATAATCTTCCTTTCCCGATTTGATCAGAACCGGTTAGCGTATCATTCAGGGCTTATAAAATCTAGTCGAATTATGTCCTAAAAAGGAAACGTAACCATATCACACTTTAAAAGAGAACTTGAACTCTATATAAAACACCATGATACTGAATAACACTTTATTGGATTTGTCACCGCTGTATTACAACGAATCATTATGCTCCGACTAAAACAATTTACAGCGGTATTATTCATAATGAAAAATGAAAATGATTGTGTCCGGGGACATGACTTCCGGATACGTTTCTGACTAGAAGTGAGTTGTTTTCCATGAAAAAGGACCATACGTGCCCGAAAATGTGATTCTCGAGCCCGTACCCTTAATAACAAAGACTCGCATTCGTCAGTTGCTTAGGCGGTGCGCTCTCCATGAAAAAGGACCATACGTACCCGGAAAATACGACTTCCGAATTTGTACCCTTAATAATAGGAGCGCATGCCTGTCGTACTAGCTATAATATCTTTTGAGCTTATCGGCGTTCCATGTCCGCTTGATCGGGTTGCCTTCCAATGTCTCCAAAGTATACGCCCCTCTGTCGAGCTTGTGTGTTATCCGATATGGACCTTCCCAATTAGCTGCAAATTTTCCATCTCGGGCGTTTTTGTTTCCGATGTCAGCTCGTCGCAACACTAATTCGGCTAACTCGAGCTGTCGAGGGACTACTTTCCTGTTGTAAGCGCGAGCCATCTGCTGTTTTGTCCGAAGTTCCCGATCATGGGCTGCTACCCGAGTTTCGTCAATGAGCGCTGATTCCAGTGCCAAAACTTCGCTATTTGCTTCCTCTCCTTCCTTTAACACCTGGGTTCGTTGCCATGATTGTTGTCCGACCTCAACTGGTATCATAGCTTCGCTTCCATAAGTCATTCGGAAGAGCGTTTCTCCTGTTGATGATTGGACAGTGGTCCAGATCCCCCAGAGTGCATAGTACAACTGCTCGATCCAACTGGTTCCGGCGTCGTGCATCCTTTTCCGTAGAGCTTCTAGGATTGTTTTGTTTGCGGCCTCTGCTTGTCCGTTGGATTGTGGGTGTTCTACCGACGCGAATCGGTGCCGGATATGGAAGCCCTCCATCATTTCCTTAAATCCTTTGTCTGTGAATTGTGTGCCACTATCGGTAATGACCTCTCCGGGAATTCCGAACCTCGAGATGATGTTTCTTTCGAAGAATCTTTGTACCCGGGCAGAAGTGATTGTGGCTAGCGGCGCCACCTCTATCCATTTAGTAAAGTAGTCCACTGCGACTATCAACCATTTCATTTGCCCTTCTGTCGGCTTGAATGGGCCCAATAAATCCATGCCCCATTTGAAAAAAGGCCATGGCGCCGAGATGGATTGTAGTGCCTCGGGCGGCGATAGAATTCGAGATGCATGCATTTGACAATTGTCGCACCTCTTTACGTGTGTTTGCTGCATCTGCTCCCATGGTCGGCCAGTAGTATCCGGCCCGGAGTGCTTTCCTTACTAAGGCTCTCGCCCCCATGTGTTGTCCGTTAATACCTTCATGTATTTCGGACAACACATAGTCGACCCGACCCGGAGCTACGTAGACTAACAAGGGGCTGTGTAACCCTTTCCGGTACAAATCACCGTCGATTACTGTGAACATGGAGGCCGTTCTAATTAGTCTCCGGGCTTCTAACTCGTCTTCCGGCAAAGTTCCTTTTTCCAAATAATCAACTATCGGGCGTCTCCAATCTTGGTCCGCGGTGATCATCATGATACATGCAGGCTGCACTACTTGTTGCTGGACGACGGTGCGGTTATTCCCCGAACTCTTAGTACTTGCTAATTTTGACAAGATGTCGGCCCTGGCGTTATCTTCTCTAGGAATATGGTTGACCTTCACCTCGTCGAATTCGGCGATGATTTCTTTTACTTGACCTACGTATTTTGCTAATAGGGGTCCCTTCACCTGATAACGGCCTTCAATTTGTGCCGCGACCAGTTGCGAATTCGTGTACACTTTCACCTTCTCCGCCGCCTGCTCTCTTGCTTGTATCAGCCCGGCGATCAGTGCCTCGTATTCGGCCTGATTATTTGAGTCCCACGCTACGCTTCAGCAATGGTGAACACAAGGAACAGCCAACCTGCACCGCGTTCTGAAATGCCAAACCTAGAAATGTTCATGCCAGAGAATCCTAACGTGGTGCGACGAGAAGAAGTACATATCACAGAAGCTGTCTCCGATGAGGCTTCTTCTCCAGCCCAGACTGATCAACGAAGGGAAGTCTCGACGACAAGAATGGTGCAGGCAGAGGAGCTCGGAGGACAGCTCGTCAGTAATGCTCTCAGTTCAATCCTAAGTCGAATTGAGAACATGGAGAGGAGACAAAACCTTCAGAGGCAAGAGGATATCCGGAATATTACACGTCAGATGGAAGAACAAAACGAGGAGTGGAGACGTGCCGAGATGCAACGCATGGCACAATTGGAACAGAAATGACAGAAAATAGTGGAGCAAGTACAGGCTTCAAACCACGCAGAGGGAACACCACCCTTTGCACATGACCTGAGGGAACATTTGAACCAGCTACGAAATACCGAGCAGGAAGGAGACCGGGTGCGGACTGAAGAACCAGCACGGGAACAAGCCCGGGTACAGGAGCCGACACTGGATGGAGTGAACAGAAATGAGATTCCGCCCAACCGAGTTGACGTCGGCGGAAATCAATATAGTCGAGTAGAGGCCGATGCAGACCAAACATGCCGGGTAGATAAAGCAGAAACCCAGCGGGTCAATCAGATACCAGTAGAACAAGACAGGCCGGGGGAACTGGTCACACGTGGCAGAGAAGGACCCGTTTATCGTCGGAAGTATAGCCGGGGACAACAAAACAACAATCCATTTGCAGACGAAATTGTGAGTGCTCGGTACCTGGAGGATTTTGATGGGTCATTTTTGTCAAAGTACGATGGAACACAGGATCCCCAGGTACATATTGACAAGTTCGACATGCAAATGTGTGTTCGGGGGATTGAAGAGCCCATCATATCAAGGATTTTTGCTACGACGTTGATTGGACCAGCGCAAACATGGTTCCACACATTGCCGCCGCGTTCGATTAGGAACTTTGAAGATTTCGGGCAGAAATTCTTGTTGAATTTCGCGACTAGCAAAAAGCAACCAAAGTCGGAGTTCACTCTAGGAAGAATAAGGCAGCTACCCGGCGAAACTTTGTAGAGTTACTTGGACCGGTTCAAAGAAGCGGCGTTACAGGTGCACGGGCTCGAGGAAAAGGTCCATGTTTATCTTATCTCAGCCGGGCTGAATGTTTCTTCACGTTTTTCTAAATCCATTTATAAAGACCCAGTGAAGTCGTTAACGGAGTTCAGTGCCCGGGCAAAGAAGTACCTGGAGCTCGAGCAGATGGAAATTACGAATAATCCAGGACGAGGGAAGGAGCGGAATGATAGAAGAAGTCCGCCCCCGAAGAATAGGGGCCAGTCAGAAAATCAAGCACGGAACAACGACATGAAGTCCAGATCGGGGAGGTATGAGAATAAATACGACAAATACACTCCTTTGAACGTCTCCCGCTCACAAATCTGGAAGGAAGTAGCTCTCACGGAGATGAAGAAAGTAGAACGACCGCGCCCAAGCTTCAACCGGACAAGGTTGGATAAATCACGATATTGCGAGTTCCACAATGGGCTCGGACACACTACCGACCAGTGCTGGGACCTGCGAGACGCGATTGAAAAGTTTGTCCGAGAAGGGAGACTCAGACAATACGTGATCAGGACTCAGGAACGGAAGAACAAACGAAGAGATGATGAGAACCGGTCAGACAAAAAAGATGAAAGAAAGAAAGCCCGGGAAGAAGACGATACATTCCCGGAGCCAGAGTTCGAATGCAACGTCATCTCGGGAGCTATAGGGGGTGGCGGAGATACTGCCAATCAACGAAAAAAGTATTTGAAGGAGGTGTTATCTATCCGAGCACAGCCTAAGTTTAAGACCCGGATAGAAGAACCAGAACCCCCACTCCTGTATTTCACGAGGCAGGACATGGATGGAGTAGTACCCGGACATGAGGACGGATTGGTTATAACAGCAACGGTTGGAAACTGCCGAGT
>PYAF01000629.1:90404-115242 GCA_007407185.1 Glycine tomentella
GCCGCTTACGAAAATTCAACATTCGCTTAAACCCCCTGAAGTGTACTTTCGGAGTCGGAGCCGGGAAATTCCTGGGGTTCATGTTGACACATAGAGGCATAGAAGCCAACCCAGACAAATGTCGTGCCGTGCTGGACATGAAATTTCCGACTACTAAGAAGGAGATACAACAGCTGACAGGGAGAATAGCTGCATTGACCCGTTTCATGCTGAAGTCGGCAGAGAAGGCTCTGCCATTTTTCAAAATGTTGAAGAAGCAAGTTGTTATAGAATGGAATCCAGAATGTGAAGCCGCGTTCGCCAATATGAAGGAATCCCTGGCAAGCCCGCCGGTTTTATCGAGGCCGGGAGCAGGGAAAATTTTGGTGCTGTACTTATCAGTAGGAGAGGAGGCCGTCAGTGCTGTCCTAGTACGAGAAGTAGAGGCAAAATAGAAACCAGTATACTTCGTAAGCCGGGCATTACGCGACTCCGAGCTGCGATATCAGAAGTTAGAAAAGTTGTCGTTCGCCTTGATCGTGGCCGCCAAAAAATTACGTCCCTATTTCCAAAGTCACACCATCATTGTCCGGACAAATCAGCCTATCCGCCAAGTGCTTCATAAGTCGGATCTGGCCGGTCGGATGACCAATTGGGCAGTACAATTATCCGAATTCAACCTGAAGTTCGAGGCCCGTCACGCAATTAAGTCCCAAGCGTTAGCAGATTTCGTGCGGGAACTTACTCCTCACGTCCCGGAAACAGGGAGCTGGTGGACATTGTTCGTAGATGGGTCATCCAACAAGAAAGGAAGTGGTGCCGGGATCATAATTGAAAACCCAGACGGAGTGGCAACGGAATTCTCGCTACAATTAAATTCCCCACAGACGGCGCCAATGTTTTGTATGTTTCCCAGAACACAAATGTACAGCACGAAAGCGCTGTATGATTACTGTCTGATCACTCTAACTCTGCAATTCCAAGGATATCAATGGAGAATGATACCTTGAAGCAGAAGATCACAGAGATACACCAATTGACGTGGGGTGTGTGCTCTGTGTAATTGAAAGAGAGAGTTAGAATCAATGTGTACCTTTCACCTGTGATTAATGTGTATTTATAGGCAGATTACCTCGTAACGGGTGTGGAAACTGCTTCCTGGATTTCCGGCCCCGTTCATCACGTTCTCAACTGTCACTGTGGACGAAGTCATACCCACGTTCTAGGAGTCAGTTAAGTCCACGATCTTTTAATAATAATTGGGCCAATAACTAAGCCCAAACTATTATTGCCATAACAGCATCTAAAGATTACATATGCATTCAATTGAATGACATATAAAAACTAAAACTTATTCAAGACTAAGAGTCTCAGCATCTTAATCCTCTTCAAGCTCCTCCTGTATCTAACATGGAGGAGCACCAGTAGAAACAAATTGGAGGAGAAGGGGTGAATGGGTGATTATATCATAGAGAGAATCTTATGGGAGTTTTGGCTTCCATATTTTCTTCTATTTCATGATTTGTTTTCTCCCTTTAAGTAGGATAGAGTCTGGTACAATTATAAATGTGAGTTTGTGTTTTGTTTATGTATCACATATTTCTCAGCAAATATCAAAATAATTTTATCACTCTAAGTATTCTTTTTCCTCGTTACCTTCTTACAAGTACAATTTAAAATGATTGTATAGAAAGTTGCTTCTATGGCTTTGGCAACAAAACTTCCTCCTTTCATTCTTTGTTTGCTTTAGCTGTTTGGAACATTTTGGAGAGTTGTATTGCATATGATTTTTCTTTTTTCTGTTTGATGATATTATGTAGATTTGATTTTAATTTTGAAGTCTGAAAGATTCCTTGTATTCTGACAGGGAGATCCTGTATGGGCCATCAGTTCTGACACATTGAACTCTCTTGTGGGTCTTTCTCTCGATTTCTTTTTTATATTGCCTTTCATGAACTTTGGTACGTACCCTTGTTACTCTCATTAAATTGTTTTCAACTTTTTATCATGGAGATTCCTTTAATTTAGATGAATTTGAGAGCATTTCAATGTCATATAAGAATAACCGATGCTCTTATGATTTTTATCTTTTCCTATTATATTTCCATTGTTCAATAAACTATATTTTGGTCACTCTTTAATAAAGAGAAGAATTTGTATGACAAGATTCGTACTCTTTGAATCCCTTCCTGCTTTTATATATTAAAATTTACATTGGAAACCTTTATATTTCCATGTAGCATGGATAGTTTTGTGCATGACTCATTTTATGGGTCGGACAAATGTTGGAGCAAAGCGTAAATGCCACCTATTGTTGGGTTATGAAGCGGGTTAGGGGTATGGGTAAAGCTCGCGGTACGCGTAATATTATATACGGTAAATAGCCATTTTCGTCCCTGAATGTGTAGAACGCTGACAAATTCGTCCCCGAAACATGGAAATTTAATTTTTTGTCCCCAAAAGTGAAAAAAGTGCGACAAATGCATCCATTTGTTAACTTCCACCTATTACCGTTATTAAAAAAGCCTACGTGACACATTCAGGGACAAATCTAGTTCATGCAGTTAGTTGACGATGCATGGATTCTTGATTTTAGATGTTCTTACCATATGACTCCTAACAGGGTGTGGTTCACCACATACAAGTCAAAGAATTTTGGCAATGTCTATATGGATAATGACAAAGTGTGTGTTGTTGTTGGAATGAGATAGGTGTAGATTGCAATGGATGATGGTAAAGTGAGAACATTGTGTGATGTCTAACAAATCCCTAAGTTAAGGAAGAATTTGATCTCAATTGGTACTTTACAGACAAAGGGTTTCAGTTTCAGAACTGATGGAGATCAGGATACCCTCAGAGTGTGTAAGGGCGCGTTGATTGTGATGAAAGCACAACAAACTGTAGGAAACATTAACAGACTGCTGCGGAGTACAATTGTAGGCCGAGTTGCATTTGTTGAGTTTGATAATGATGCCACCAAATTGTGGCACTTGTGTTTGGGTCGTCTCAATGAATGTGGGATCACGGAGCTTCATAAGCAGGACACTTGAAAGGAATGTAGAGTTGCAAGTTAGGCTTGTGAGTACTATGTACTTGGGAAACATACCAGAGTGCGGTTTAAAACTACAAAACATACCACCATGGGTATTCTAGATCATGTGCATATTGATGTGTGGGGTTCTACTAGAGATTCATCCTTGGGTGGTTCTCACTATTTTGTGACATTTGTTATGATTTTTCTTGCAAGGTTTAAGTGTACTTCATGAAATAGAAATCTGAAGTCTTTAAAAAGTTAAAGTTGTGGAAGGCTGAGGTGGAGAACCAAACAGACAGAAAGATTGGGTACTTGAGGTCTGATAATGGTACAGAATACACAGACTCACGGTTACAAGAAATTCTAAGGAACATGGCATTTAGAGACATTTCTCAGTGTGGAAAACGCCACAACAAAATGGTGTTACAGAGAGAATGACTAGGTCCTTTATTGAAAGGGCCTGATGTCTAAGGTTGCAAGTTGGCCTTTCTAAAAGCTTTTGGGCTGAAGCGGTGAATATGGCATGTTACCTACTTAATCGATCACCACAAGCATGATTGGAAAGTTGCAGAGGAAGTTTGGACAAGTAACCTTGTTGATTTTAATAATTTGAGAGTATTTGGGTGTCTTGCTTTTGTGCATATATCCAGTGATGAGAGATCTAAACTTGATCTAGAGTCGAAAAAGTGTGTTTTTATAGGTTATACCCAACGTGTGAAGGGGTTCAAGTTTTGGGATCCAGTTTCTAAGATGATGGTGATCAGTAGGGATGCAGTGTTTGATGAGTCATCCATGTTGCCAGAGATAGTTAGTACAACTTAGAGGGCATAACTGATGATCACCAAGACATGAATGCTTGGCTTGGATCGTTTCCGGAATGTAATCTTCAAGACTCCATGAATTAGGGTTTGAAATTCAAATAGAAAAATGGAGAAGATTAAGGAATGATTTAGAATGACGCCACGATTCCCAATCGGAACGATAAGTCGGAGGAGGATTCGCCACAAAGGAAAGCTCCCTTGATAAGAATCAATTTGGTCTCAATCAAGAACCAACAAGAGGCTAAGCTCTCAATAGCAAAAGCTCAATTTCATTAATCAAAAGTTAACCAAAAGTAGCAAAGTCTGAGTATTTATAGGGCTAGACCTCTAATAAACCCCTAAAAACGTAGGTTTAGGCCTATTTACGGAAATATCAAAGCCCATTACATGAAAACAGCAAAAGGATAGCTGCAGTACCATTTTAAATGAAAATAATCGATTAAAACGAAGCGTAATCGATTAAAACAGAGCGTTCTGCACTGTGTAATCGATTACAGCAACGTTGTAATCGATTACAACAGACAAATAATCGATTAAAATAGACAGACAGAAAAACAGACAGACAGACAGACAGCATTTGCATTTTAATCGATTACAGACACATTTAATCGATTAAAACATACAGCAAATGCTTATTACAACAGACAAGACTTTTTTTTGATGTGTTTTCATTGAATTTGGTGTGCCTCTTCATGCTTGTTCACAAGATATAAGGCATTTTTGATGTGGTCTTGAAGGGCTTGAGTTCTAGCTCTTGTCATGGGTCCTTCAAAGCTCACCAAAGGAAGTGCTTCAAGCTCTCCTTCTAGACCTTTGGCTTGTAATGGACCTCCATCATCATGATCCTTAGATAGTCCTCTATCAATAACCATGCAGTCCAAGACCTCGGGCAACACCCACACTTGAGCCTGGATCTGTGAGTCTAGGTGGACTGCATCAGGAGTACAATCTTGTCAAAGATAAAATCATTGCACCATTAAACTCCTTGTCCGATATGGGTTTGAAGAATTGGCTAAACTGGCTACTTTTGCACTTCTCACTAGTGTTGGAGATCCTTTTACCTTTCAGAGGCTATGAATAGCCAGGAGAAAGCCAGATGAATGGGTGTTATGGTGGAGATGGAGTCTTTACAAAAGAATCAGACATGGAAACTAGTTGAGCTTCCTGTGGGCAAGAGAGTCAGTGTGTAAATGAGTGTACAAGAAGAAACCTCCAATATCAAAAAAAGAAGGGGGAAAGTTCAAGGCCCGCCTAGTTGCAAAGGGATATGCACAACAAAATAGGGTTGATTATTATGTGATTTTCTCTCCAGTCGTGAGACACATTTCTATCAGGGTAGTGTTAGCCTTGTTAGCCAGTCATGACATGCACTTGGAGCAAATGGATGTGAAGACAGTCTTTCTTCATAGTGATCTAGAAAGCAAATTTACATGGAGCAGCCAGAAGGGTTCAATAAAGGTGGATTGGGTCGGTTAGTTTGTAAGTTGAAGAAGTCTCTGTATGGATTGAAGCAGTCTCCAAGGTAATGGTACAAACGGTTTGATTCCTACATGCTTCATATTGGCTACAGGCGATGTGAGTATGATTGTTGTGTTTACGTGAGAAGCCTTGATGATGGCTCTTTTATTTTTCTACTACTATATTTTAATTATATGTTGATTGCTAGTAACCATTTGCGTAATGTGAATGAGTTGAGCAAGGAGATTGACATGAAGAACTTGGGTCCTGACAAGAAGATTCTTGGGATGGAGATTCACAGAGATAGGAAATCCAGACAGTCATGGCTCTAATAGTAGGGTTATGTTGAGAAGGTGCTAGACAAGTTCAACATGAGCAATGCAAAGCCAGTGAGTACTCAATTGGCAAAACACTTTAAGCTTTTTGTAGATCAATGTCGGAATACAGATGCTGAGGTGGAGTACATGTCAAAGGTTCCTTATGCCAGTGTAGTTGGTTGTTTGATGTATGTTATGGTGTGCACTAGATCGGATTTGGCACATGCTGTAAGTCAAGTTTACAAGTTTATGTCTAATCCAGACAAGCGACATTGGGAATAAGTGAAATGGATCTTGAAGTACCTAATGGGTACAACAAGTCATGGTATTATGTTTGGTAGTCAGTAGGGTGATCCTTCAGTTGTGGGGTAAGTGGATTTTGACTATGCTGGTGATCTAGATGACAGAAGATCTACAACAGGATATGTATTTACTCTTACATGTGGGCCTATTTGTTGGAAGTCCATTATTTAATCTCTTGTGGCAATGTCAACAAGTGCAACAGAGTATATGGTGGTAGCAGAGGCTAGCAAGAAAGTTGAGGTTAGCAGGGCTAGTGAAGGAGTTAGACATTGAGCAAGGTGGAGTTCAATTGCATTGTGATAGTGAGAATGTTATTGACTTGGCAAAGAATCAGGTGTATCATGCTAAAACTAAGCATATTGATGTGAGATTCCACAAGATCAGGGAGTTGATGACATCTGGTCTAATTTTGCTCAGGAAGGTTCACACTTCAGAGAATGCAGATGATATGTTAACCAGGGGATCATAACTGACAAGTTCAAGTATTACTTGGACTTGTTGAATGTTACTAAGTGCTAGACGTGACAGGACCCCAAACCCAAGAAATCAAGGTGGAGATTGTTGTGCATGGCTCATATTTTATGGGTCGGACAAATGTTGGAGCAAAGCATAAAGGCCACCTATTGTTGGGTTATGAAGCGTGTTGCGGGTGCGGGTAAAGCCCGTAGTACACGTAATATTAAATATTCTGATGTAACCCTACTATTTATGAATAAGAAATAGAAACAATCACTCTGCTCCCGAGGATGTAGGCATACTTGCCAAACCTCACTAAATCTTGTGTTTGCATATGTGTGTGTGATTTCTCTTAATTCCTTTAAAATTTTGGTTACTATTGCTAACAGATAGTTTCTATGGCCATGACTTACAACTGGCTTGTATATTATATTCCTCCAAGATCCTAGCAGAAAAATAGTGTACAATCATATTCTGTATCTAGGTTTATGTGGAAGTGTTTGCTAGTTACTTGTTGTGAAGCATTTAGATTGCCAAGGAGATAGGGACTTACTGAATTCTAAGCATTGTAGGACATGAACATGGCTTATGTTTGTGTTTTGAGAAAAAAAAAAAAAAAGATTCACACACACACACACGAGCTTCAAGATTTATAATATCTTGATGTATGTCATATGTGCCAAAATAAAATTGAAAAGTTGCAGGAATTCAAATTAGTATATGACAAGACAAGAAAACCCTGCATTGTTTTTTTATTATAAAATGTTTCCGGTTTAATCTTTGTGTGTTATTTTTGTTTCAAATTTTAAGTGACTGTTTCCACACTGTGCCACACCATGTCAGCCATATTTGACCCAAGAAAAAAATCTATTTCTTAATTGAACATGTGCTATAAGCATGTTATGCCAAGAAAACTTGTTCAACAAGTGGACATGTCACCAAGATGATGTATCCATGATTTATTACTTATGAATAATAGCAAAGTATCCATGATGTTCTTGGGAGTTGATTACAATTGTATGGCTTGGCTATATTCTTCCTTAATGTATAGGGTTATTTAGCACAAAAGCAACATGTTTAACATGGCTACCTTAGTAGTAGTTTGTACTTTGTCTTTTTTGTCCCCATAATGGTTTTAAAAGTTGCCTCCACTATAAGTATGATCAAGTAATTTTCAAATGCACTAAATAATCATATGTGAAAAGAATAGTTAAGAGAAGATTGTCTGCTATTAATATTTATGAATATTATTTAAATAAATGGACACATGTTCATAAGGTAATGAATGGTTTAATGAAATAAAGAAATAAATTGATCTTTTATTTTAAGTATGATTAAGTAAACTTCAAACACATTAATAATCACATGTGAAAAGAATATTTAAGAAATTGATTACTTGGTTGCATATTTATGAATGATTGATACTAAAAGAAATAAATTGTGATGATCTTTTATTTTTTCTGTTTTGGTTTATATATTGCCTTAATCGCCACTACCCAAATTTTTTATATTCGACGAAAGGTTGCAGTGGTACCGGTGTGTGAAAAGATGAGGGAGCATAGATTGAGGTGGTTTGGACACATTATAAGACGATCATTGGATGCGCCCGTAAGAATAAGAGTTTGTTACCAAGAGCTCGACACAAAGAGAGGCAGAGGTCGACCAAAACTTACCTGGGGAAAGATAATTAAACATGATCTAATCGAGTGAGATATAGATTGGCGGACGGTATGTCTTAGGACGGAGTGGAGAAAAGCTATAAGCTTGGTGGAGGGTTAAACCCATTAGTATTTTTATGTTCTAGTCGTTCTTTTTTTTTAGTTCTTTTCCTCTTCTTTTTTTCCCTCTTCCTTTCACCCCTCTTTTATTTTAGCTTATTTTTCTTCTCCTTTGTCTTATTTCCAGTTTTTCTTCCCTTCTCCCTTTCTCTTTCTTTGTCTTATTTCCGATCTATCATTGGATTCATCTATCATCGATCTCAATTAACTTGGGTTAAAGGTATTGTTGATGTTGATGTTGCATTGAAGTCAGCTATTTTATTCAAAGTCCATAACGGAACTAAACTTTGATCTGCTTCTTTTAAGAATAACAGGGAACATATATACTGCTTTTGTGTTTTTTTAAGAAATTTATTAGGGTTATCTTTGCACTTCAATGATTTGTGCATTGACCATTTTGGCAGAGTAGTTGGAATTCGAGTGATTGATGCACCAGTTCTTCATCCTGTAAGTGTCATTGCTCAAAGTAAATATGATTGGCACCAAATACACTCAGTTGATGGAACAATCTCCCTGATTTCTGACAATTTTCTTGCTTCAGATGTCCGAAGGACTATTCAATTTTGTGATTGGCTGGACGTTCATGTTTGCCCCTTTGCTGTTCACAGATCGCAACAATGATAGATATAAAGGGTCTCTAGATGTACTCTGGGGCCTGCAAATGTTCCTGACAAATAGTATGTCTGACAAATCTCTCCTGCATGACCAGTCTGTTGATTATATTTTCATAGAATATCAACCTTCCAGTATATGAAAGATAAAATGCTTAAATCTCAACTTATATTTCCTTTACTTTTCTTTTGATGATGCCAGCGTTTCTGATCCCATACATGGCTATCCGATTGAATGATGCTGATGATGAGAGTGTTCCCAGAAAACTTTCACAGTTTGGCTCTCTGATGACAAATGGTGCTCCAGTTGTTGGAGTGATTGGTAGCAGTGCATGCATTGTATCTTTATTGTGGGCTCTTTTTGGTCGAATGGATGCAAATTTTGGGGGCATAGCAGATAGATGGGACTACTTGGTGGGTTATCTTGGATCAGAAAGGCTGGCTTATGCTTTCATATGGGATATATGTCTTTACATAATTTTCCAGCCTTGGTTGATTGGAGACAACCTCCAGAATGTCCAGGAAAACAAGGTCGTTGTAGTGAAGTATCTTAGATATGTACCCGTGATTGGCTTAATTGCTTATCTATTTTGCTTGGACCCTAAAGAGGTCTGATTATTGTGTTTGGATGATTAGTTTATTTTACACCTTTCAGTTAAAAGTTACTATCAACATTTTGAAGTTGAATTTCCCGTTTTGTTGGGGGGTGGGGGCTCAAATTACCTGTTGGCCTCAAGTTTAAACTTTTGGTATGTAAGTTTGTTAAATATTTGGAGGGATATTTTTGTCAAAGATGTAATAATGTATTTTGTGATTTGTAATGCAACTTTAACAATTAAAAAGAAAAAAAATTCTATATTTTTATTTCTTAAACAGTGACCTCGCACTACCTTAAACAGAGAAAGGGAAGAAATGTGAATTTCAAAACATTTGGTGTTATTTAAAGGAAAAAGAAAATATAGGTCATAGAACTATTCCAATTTCTTGAACTCTTAGTAGGAAAACTTTAGGGAATTACTATTCCCACTACCAATAATGCTATTGACATTATCAATCTTTGGGAAATTATTTTTTTATCCACTCACTAAATCCCTTCACCCCCTTCCCCTCAGACTTCCCAATCTCCCACCACCATGGCACGATCCCACTCCCATCCTCCACCATTGCCTAACCCCACCCATGTCCACCAAGCATTGTTGTCGTAGACCTGCACCACATTAGCCACCTCGCACCATCAACACAATGTTGACGCCTAGATCCACGTCCCATCTCACATCGTCAAAAAATTTGTGCACCCCATCCCAGATCTGTGCGGCCCAACTTGTGCCACACCCAAGATTTGTGTGCCCCTTGCCACCCTTTTTTATTGTGGGTTTTGGATCTGTGTTGAATATTGTGTTGTTCTGTGTCATTGAATCTATATTGTTTGGGATGGACGGTGTTTTGGGATGGTGATTAGAATCATTGATGTTGAGCATACAATGAAAATATGATTCTCTTGTTGTACATTATATGACGAAATCGTATTTTTGTTACTTTTTTTTCACCTCCCAATAACAATGAAAATACGATTGTGTTGTACAAGTGTGCAACGGTATCGTGTTTCTATTGTTAATTGTTTTTTCACCCCCATATAGGCAATGAAAACATGATTTTGTTGTGTTTTCATTCAAAGGATAATTTTGGAATACAACTAAAAGGCACCATGTGGAGTGTCATTAGCAATTGTAATAGTGCCAATAGTAACACCCAATATTGTTTTGTGAAATTCTGGTAAGCCCAAGAAGGTGTTGGTCAACAGGCCCTCGTAGCTGTAACGAAGAGGAATAGAAGAGACATAAAGTTGGCCATCCATTTGAAGGAATTCATCCGTTAATTAAAAGGCTTTTATTATTATTATTAGTACTAGAGTACGTGACCGTGCCACGTACGTGTTAATTATTTTCATATAAATATTTCTATAAAATAATTTTAATATATAAATATTTTCTCAAAATTTGCATTAGTAATTAGTTATTAGTTATAAGTAAAATATAATATTTAAAATTATTAAATGTTTTTATTTATCATAAATATATAGTTGATTATATATTTATAGATTATGATTTTTAAATACAATAAATGAGAAACATAAAAAATAATCATATATTAAATTAAGTGATTTTAAAGTTTAGTTATAATAAAAAATATTTTTTTAAAATGACATTTTAACTATATATTTTTAAATTAAAATATAAATAAAAAATATGCATATAATGCACAAAATAAATTTTTGAAAATGGTATAAAAATATATTAACTTTTCAAAATTTAAAACTTTAAAAAATTTGAATTAGGAATTATTAACTAAAAATAATAAGAATTTTGTGCTTACATATCAATCATGTATCATAAAGTATAATTATTTTAAATTATTAATTACTATTTTGAAGTATAAATATTTGGTTGAATATCCAATTACTTATGATTTTAGAATAAAACATGGGAAAAATTAGAATTTAAAATAAAATAAATAATATTACTCACACTCATCCGTGTGAATAATAATTTTAATATCCGTGTTATTTCCTGTTTGATATTACCTTCACTTTAATTAATATGAAAATTGATAAATTAATAATGTTAACTAAAAATATGATATTTAAAAATATGAATTTCATAGCTTTTAAAATTTATCCACCTAGAAAATGTAATTTATTTAATTGAAAATTTTAATAAAAGTAAGATTTTTTTTGTAATTCTTTTTTAAGAAACTAGCTTGCGTTCTAGGACCATCTATGACATGTATGGACCTTTGATATGATGATCTTACAGTAAATCTTGAGCACTGAAATGAGCATGCCTAATATGAAATTCATATTTTGACATGCATGGCATTTGTTGAGATAAAGTATCCAAATTAGGACACATGATGAATGAGGAGAACGGGAGAAGTTACAAATGATAATATAATGTATTTGCTGTTGTAATTTTTTTACCATCACACTTTGAGAATAAAGCTCAATTGATCGCTTTTATTTTTAATCTTGTTATCCAGTTGTTCATATTTTGTTTATTATGGAATAAAACACAATTTATCGCTTTTATTTTCAATCATGTTATAAAATTTTTCATATTTTGTTTATTTATTCTTCAGTTGCAAATATTGAAATAATATAGGTTTAAATTTTTAAAAGATATAGATTAAATAAATTTTAAAATTTCATAATATTTTCATTAATAAATTAATAATTACTGAATCATGAATAGAATATTAAAATTAGCATCTTCTATTTAATGATTATTTGAACATAATTCTTGGGGAGAAATTATCAACAAAAATGTATTAAACGTTAATATAATAATAGACACAAAGGTTAAAAAAAATCTCATATTAAATAATGTAATTTTGACAAATACATAATGTATCTATTCTTTATTAAATAAATTTATTAATAAAGAATTATCCTTAGCATATATGTATTACGTAGTATTATGTTAAAGCAATCATATCATAATTTTATATCAAGCATGAATACTGATTTATTAAAGAAAGAACTTTGCTTTAAGCACAAGGTATATTACAAAAAGTCTCAAGAAAAATTACAAATTAAAACTATGAAACGCAAAAATTTGTAAATATATAAAATATATAAATATGAACAACCTAAAAAGTATTATATAGCAACAATTCATATATATTTAACAAAAATTAGTTATCATATTCAACAGGAGTTACTTCATACCAATATATTAATATTATATTTAAAAAGAAAATGCAACAACAGTTCATGAATCACTTTAACTGAAAATAAGGGTTCATATTTCATCAATTTCATGTAGTAAATTAGTCTTTTTTTGACAGAGGGGAATAAATAAAAGCATACAAAAATTGTTTCCATGTGTATATCCTAGAAATGTTCTAAAGTATCATAAAGGCATGTTGCACGCGCTTGGGAAACTGAGACAAACTAAACCATTGTATCTGTAAGTGAATGTTACACCACCATTTCCTTTTTTTTTTTTTTTTAAAAAAAGTCTTTACTTGGTCTTAATAATTTGTGCTGCACAAAATTGAGAAAATATATGTGGCCACTTGGGACTTTTCGTACATGTGTCTACCCTCCATGTTAGCTTATCACAAGAACGCGGACATTAACTCTCGACAGCCGGACCATTCAGGCCACCGGCTTATCTGTTACGTATTATTATTCAAATAATACACCTAATTATCTTCAAAAGATTATCTATAAACACTGGATTATCTCAAAGTCGTTATCTACAAATTTGTTATCTATATCTACTAGGTAACAGATTATCAATAAGGTACACATTATTTTTAATTTGAATTATATACAAACTGCAATTATCTTTAAACCTTATCTACAGGTTAATTATCTACAAAGTCGTTATAAATACATGTTCCATCTAACCTTTCCACACATCTTGAATCAGTCACACACGACACATTCGCTCATATTCCTGAAAATAGAATGAACACTTATGCAAATAACCAAGGGGGGGTGAATTGGTTTTACCTCAGAGTTTTTAAAATTTAAACAAATTTTATACACAACGGAAGACTTTGAAAGAAGGATCGTATCTTAACCAATTAAGAAATCAAACTTTTGAAATCAACTTTTATCTCAATCAACCCACTCTTGAGCTTTACCCAATCTTGTGATGTAAAAAAATATAATACTTCAAGAACACTATGAATATGAACAAAAAATTACAATTACATACAAGATTTATATTGGTTCACCTCTCAACCCCGGAGGCTACATCTAGTTTTACTTCTAATCAACCTTGATTAGAGTTTTCACTATACCAAAATGAATATCTTTACAAGCAAACACAAATATCTTTTACCCACCCTAGGTAAAATTCAAAATCTAAACCTATAGACTTCTCAAAAGATCTAAGAACCAGAGATCCCCTCTCTGTTCTACCCGCTAGATACCTATCTAGCAATGCTTTAAAGATACAAATTGTTATATGAACAAACAACCAACAAAACAATCAATTTCTAAACAACACAATGAAATTGATTCAAGAAAGATATCACCTGGACATCCTTAGTGAAATGAACGAATTTAAATGATCAAACCAGACTGAGAATGAATGCCACGATCTTTCTTGATGAATTCTTTTGACAAATAGTTCTTCAACACAAGTTCTCATGAAATATGTGACTCAACAAATGAGATTCTTCATGATTCTTGAAACTATTATGAATGAATGTTTCTAATGAGCCTTGATGCTTTTGAAATCTCTAGAGAGTGTTTTACAAGGCTTACTTCGAAAATTCTTAAACTCTTATTTCACTTAATGAGTTACATCTATTTATGAAAAACAGAATTAACTGAATGTAATCGATTATTCCTTAAGGGTAATCGATTATTTTAACAAATGTAATCGATTAGAATTCCAAAATAATCGATTAAAGTGTTCATCTAAAATCTGGAAAAAATCTCAAGAACAAATAATCGATTAACTCATGTCGTAATCGATTATTCCAGATGATCTGAATTTTTTTGAAGCACTGATGTAATCGATTAACACTCAAATAATCGATTAACACAGGGAGTGTGAAAAACGTATCAATGCATATTTAATCGATTACAACAATCTGTTAATTGATTAAACCAGATAAAATTTCTTCTGAAAATTATGCAGATGGACATATAATCTATTAATCCGTCACGTAATTGATTATCACAGAACGACTTAACAAAGTCAGCTTAATATAATCGATTACAAAAATTTGGTAATCGATTAAAGTGTTCATATGATTATATGCAGTTATGTAAACATGCAATTAATCAATTAAGTATCATCAGTAATCGATTAAAACAGTGAAAAACACTTTTTGTGAAAACTTTAATGTTTTAATGTCATGCCAAATGATTCATGTGATTTAAGTAACCTAGTCATGTATTAATGAATGAATGTATGCATGACTTAATCAACCTATGTGAGGAATGAGGGATTTTATCTTTCTTGAACCAAGCTTTGAACAAAATACATATGCCATCAAATTGAGTGGGCATGTAAAATCAAAACTTATGATTATCTAGACTTGATTCTTCATGATCTTCCTCAACATATTCTTCATCATATCTAACAATTCCGATATTCCTCACACTCGGATGTCCACTCTCATATTCTCTTTATATGCTTCATTGTCATATAATGGATGTACTTACTTGAGCGTCGGAGTTCTCTCCTTTATTTTGTAGGTCCCCCTTCTTAACAAGGTCGACTCACCGTCCGACGTACAGAGTCTGGAACCCACCTGGACCACATCTACTCTTGTGCGTGGCAATTCCAGATTTTGGTAAGAACATTTGGCACCCACTGTGGGACTGCGGTAAAACTTAACTTGCAGCCTCTCATCCTTCATCAAATCACATTCATTGTCAACTCACGGATGGTTAGCACACACTCCAACCTTAGGCGTCATACTCTTGTTGACACTTCTAACCTTCCTCAGACAACCATGACCAATGCGGACACTATCCAGCAACTCCAAAACCTCGTAGCAGAGATGGAACGAAGACATGAAGAGAATTCCGAAGGCTGAAGGCTTACCATGATCAATTGGAAGCTAGAGCGAGACATCCCCAAGGAGATGAACATTCTTCTATCACAGGTAATGAGCACACTCAAGGGGAGTCACACCCCCGATAGATTGTCAACCCTCAGGGTGGTCCCAACTCAGCACAGGTATACCATCCAGAAGTGTGGACAACGTGACGACTTCCATTTGTCAATCGCATTATGGAAGTAGATCTACCCTCAGGTTGGAAATCTCTCCACTTAGAGAGGTACGATGGCAACATCGATCCTGACGAGCATCCAGATGCCTTCCTCACTCTAGCCAACCTCTACACCAACAATGATGTTGTACTGTGTCGAGTATTTCCCACTTCTCTCGAGGGAGCAACATTGACATGGTACGGTGGACTCCCTCCGAGGTCCATCGACAGTTTCGACACTCTAGTCGAGCGACTCAGTGAACAATATGCGACCAGCCGGTCTCATAAGCTAACTTCAGCTACACTAGCCAGTCTCCGGCAAATAGATGATGAACAATTTCGATGATTTATGGAACGATTCAGACGAGTAGCTATCCAAATCTGAAATCTCAACCCCGAGGTAGCATTTCACTCTATGATGCTGGCCTTACGTCCTGGTAAGTTCGTAGTCTATGCAAGAAACCACCATCTAGCATGGACGAAACACGCAAACGAGCCAAATGATACATTCAGATGGAAGAGATGTCCAAGTTTCGAAATGAAGCCAAACAAGCCGGACGGAAGCGAGAAGCAGCAACCAAGATTGAACCACATAGGTCAGACAAAAAGCACAAGCCAGACAATCGCCAACCTCTCCCAAGAGGACCTAGGTACAAGTGCTATACTCCCCTGATGATCAATCAGGCCACCATCATGGAGGAGGCCTTCAACACAAAAGTACAGGTGAAACTACCTGCACCCTCATCATCTCTCAAGCCAGGGACGGATCCAAACAAATACTGTAGGTATCACTGCTGTAATGGTCGTAACACTGAAGAAAGTGTGGCCCTGAAAGACAAAATCGAATAACTCATACAAGCAAGGTACTTATCATGGTTCATAAAAAGACATGATAATCACCCACCTAGAGCCAGATCCGGGGGACATCCTGAAGATCAACACAAAAACAAGGATACTAACAGGAGAAGAATCAGAATAGAATAGAATATAGGGGGCGACAAAGGCAACACTAGCCTAGATAGGAACGCCAGCCTCCTCGACAACAAGAAAATGAGCATGCCTAACAAATCTGAGATGTGATCAACACCATCATGGGTCATGGAGGACCATCCAGCCAGTCTTGAAAGAGGCACATTCACACTATACGGGACATTGACATTAATTACGTCAATGCTCCCTCACCAAGGAGCCTTCCTCATATCACATTCACATACAAAGATTTCCTAGGAATCGACCCTGTCAACCAGAACGATCCAATAGTGGTTTCCCTTGTAATAGTCAATTTCAAGGTATCAAGGGTCCTCATTGATCAGGGGAGTTCAACAAATATCCAATATAGGAAACTTTTCAAAAGCTTGTAGTTTCACCAGATGCGATTCAACCTCACCCTGAACCCCTCCTAGGCTTTGTAGGAGAAAGGGTGGAAACCCAAGGTTGCATGGACCTCATGACCACTTTCGATCAAGGTTCGAGGAGTTTTACTATCAGGTATTTAATTGTTGAAGCCGAAACCTCTTATCTTGCTTTGATTGGTAGGAAAATGCTGAATGAGTTGGAAGCCATCGTCTCCACACCTCACCTGAAGATGAAATTCCCCACCATGATGGGAGAGATAGTCACTGTCAAGGCAGATCAAAAGCAAGCCCGACAATGCTACGCTGAGAGTCTAAAAGTGGCACCATATCCTCCCAGCTGCAAGCTGGGTAGATACCATCCCACTTCGGGGGGTATCGGCCAAGTCACGAGCACAGACAAAGGGTCAACGCCCTACACGCTAACTGTCTATACAACTCAACATGATGACATATTTGATGTAGACCCACGTGATGACACCATCGACAGAGGACCAAAACCTGTGGAAGAACTCGTCAAATTTAGCTCGGGCCCAAACCCAGCCAATGCACATAGCTTAGCAAAGAACTTGCCAGTCATGAGCACAGGCACATAGTCGATGTCCTCAGCAAGAACGCGGGTTTGGGGCCCGACAACCATCTGACATGCCGGGCATTAACCCAAGCGTCACATGCCAACTTCATCAGAGAAGAAGTGAAGCACCAACTCCCCATCTACTTCACCAACAACATGCTACACGATACCGAGAAGCGCTATCAAATGTTAGAAAAGATATTGGCACTCGTCACTTCAGCCAGACACCTTCGACCTTATTTTCAAAGTCACCAGGTGATAGTTAAAATAAACTATCCCATCAAACAGGTATTGAGAAAACCCGAATTGGCAAGCAGTATGGTAGCATGGTCAGTCAAGCTATCAAAGTTCGACCTACAATATGAACATCGCGGTCTTATGAAGACACAGTTCATAGCGGACTTCTTGGTGGAGTTTGAAGGAAATGACAAGTCCACCCCCACACTGGTGGAATCTTTATGTGGACGTACCATCCAATGTGAAAGGAAGTGGAGCATAATAATTCTTGAGGGGCTTGGCAATATTATGCTGTAACAAGTCCTCAAGCTTAATTTCAAAGCTTCGAACAATCAAGCCGAGTATGAGGATCTCATAGTCGGCGTTAGGCTCGCAAAAGAAGTCGGAGCTAAATGTTTGAGATGCTACTCGGATTCACAACTTGTCTAGGGACAGGTCACGAACAAGTTCCAGACCAAGGAAGCTATACTCCTATAATACTATCACATCACTAGAATGCTCATCGACAATTTTGAGTGCTTTGAGATGTATCATATACCAAGAGAGAGTAACACCAGGAAAGACCTGCTCTCCAAGATGGCAAGTGCTAAGAAGATCGGACACCCCAAAACCATCATCCAGGAAACACTCCAAGCTCCCACCGTAGCCACTCGAGAGGTAATGGATGGCAAAGAGGAGGAACCAAATTGGATGACCCCTTACAAAAACTTTCTTATCAAAGGGGCAGTACCGATAAATCAAAACGAGACCCGACGTCTAAAAAGGAAAGCCAATTACTATGTCATCCTTGATGACGAGTTATTCAAAACAGGGCTGACAACACCTCTACTTAAGTGCCTAGACAGCCAACAAGCACACTATGTTTTGAGAGAACTTCGTGAGGGAATCTACGGCCTCCACACAGGGGGACACTCCCTAGCCACCAAGATAGTACGAGCAGGATACTATTGACCAACACTCAGGACCGACGCTTTCGATTTTACTCGAAGGTGCAAGAAGTGCTAGAAATTCGCGGATATCCCTCGGACTCCTCCTGACAACCTTCACACTCTGACCTCCCCTTGGCCCTTTTCCATGTAGGGGATGGACATTCTGGGACCTGTACCAAAAGCCCCAGGAGCAGTCAAGTTCTTATTGGTCGCCATTTACTACTTCACCAAATGGATAGAAGCGAAGCCCTTACTTGAGATAACTGAAGTAGAAACCTTCATGTGGAAACATCTCATATGCAGGTACGGTCTACCCTTGGCTATTGTTACTGACAACGACACACAATTCAAGGCACAGACCTACGGAGATTTTCTTATACGACTAGGTGTCAAGCACCTCGCAACTTCTGTCGAACACCCTCAAACCAATGGTCAAGTGGAAGCAGCAAACAGAGTCATCCTCTGAGCCCTACATACTAGACTTGACAAGTCTAAAGATCTCTAGAAGGAAGAGCTCCCCAGCATACTCTGGGCCTATCACTGTTCACCTTAGAGTGCTACAAACAAAACTCCTTTTCGACTCACATATGGCATAGACGCCATGATCCTTGTCGTACTTGGAGAACCATCTGCAAGAAGGATGTTTTTTCAAGAACAACACAATGAGAAAAACATGAGGGTCGAACTAGAATATGTAGGAGAAGTTCAAGACATGGCCAGAATTAAAGAAGAGGCTAGTAAACTTCAAATGTCAAGAAGATACAACACTAAGGTTCAACCACGAACCTTCCATCCAGGCAACCTAGTCTGGCGTGTCCGGGGTGAAGCCAAAAAAGATCACTGCTCAGGAAAACTTGGACCCAACTGGGAAGGCCCCTTCAGGATTGTTACCAACCTGGACAACAGAGCCTACAAGCTACAAGAACTAAGTGGTAAAGCATTCCAAGAACATGGAATGTTACCCACTTGAAGTTCTATTACAGCTGATAAATTGAAGATCGGACGATGTATTCTTTTTCCTACTCGAGTATTTTATCCCAAGAACAAAATAGGGTTTTGCTTGAGAGGTTTTAATGAGGCCCATCCGAAGAACCATGACGAGAAAATGTAGTTAAATGCTATACTAATAAAACATATCTCTCTGAATTCTATATATTTGTGTCAATCTTGTAGGGACACTACAAAACCCAAGACCAACTCTTGGTAAGAAGAATCAAGATGTATGCTGAAGCTTGGATGAGTATTTTAGCTTTTAACATGCCATTCAATTGAAGGCATTTGTAATATTTAGATGTATGAGAGTTTCATCCTATAATCCATTGCATTGAATAAACATCATTCATTTACCTGCATTCATGATTTTACAAAAGCACATGGTTTGTGAAAAGGTTTAAGATTTCATGATTGCATCAAAATAAAGTGCTCATGGTTTTAAGTTTTTGGAAAAACTATTTTTCCTTGTATTAATCGATTACCACATATTGGTAATCTATTACCTGAGCTTTGAAGAATAAAATAATCGATTACTCAGTATAAACACATAACATGACTTGACTGTGTTAATCGATTACCATTTATTCGTAATTGATTACTTAGTTCATTTATGGAACAATGAATCCCTGTAGTAATCGATTACAGGTCAAAATAATCGATTACTTTGTTCATATAACCATTCCAGAAAATTTAAGAACATTTTAATCGATTAAATTTGTTTTCAATCGATTACAAATGAAGTTTTAATCGATTACTTAGGCGATTTAATCGATTACATTCAGTTACAACTATTTTTTATAAATAGTTGATGAGTTTTCTGAAACTTACAACACATTTTACTCTGTGAAATTTCCAAAGTTTTGATAAGCCTTCTGAGATTGAGAAATGTTATTCTAAGTTCTAAAGTACTTGACCCACAAATTCAAATCTTCATGGTGTTTTGAAAGATATCTTGAGCAAGACAACAAAGAAGCTTTTTGGAGAGGAAGTTCTGAAATTGTTTTTCATTTCAATCCTGTTTGGTAACTCATATTCATTCATATTCGCTGGATCATCAGGTTGTCTCTCTCCATTAGCTTTGCTTGTAAATTCGTTTTTGTATTTTTGGTTGTTTGTTACTATTACAAAGGGTTCTTGAAGTTTTTCTAGGGTGAGTTTCTCTAGAGGGAAAGAGTAGAGAAATGTTCTCTATGTTTTGATCACTAGGAGTTTAATAGGGTTTTAGATTTCTGTTCTTTATCTAGGTTTGATAAAGAGTGATTGTTGTAAAGCTTGTAAGAATTGAATTTTGTTAATAGTGGAACTCTAGCCAAGGTTGGTTGGAAGAAGCTAGATGTAGCTTCTCTTGTTGAGAGGTGAACTAGTATAAGTTCTTGTATTGATTACTTTCTTTTAATCTCTTCTAGCTATCTTAATCTGTGATTATTGGTGAATTCTTTATTACTCAACAAGTTAACTTTTTGTAATTGTTTTCTTGAGCTGAGTGGTTTGATTGATTGTAGCATTCTTGGTTTAATTGTGATAAAAAAATCCTTTAACTCTATTTTCTAAAGATTTTAAAAAGGCTAAGTTTAAACCAATTCACCCCCTCTTGGTTATTGTGTGTGTTCATATTGTTTTCACTTACAGGTCCTTAAACATCTAGGGTCTGCTTTCTACAACACCCTTGGTGGACCTTAGAGGTCCTTAAACATCCAGGGTTCACTTTCTACAACATCCTTGATGGACCTTACAGGTTCTTAAAAGTAAACCTTAAAGGTCCTTAAACATCCAGGGTCCGCTTTCTTCTACAGCACCCTCAGTGGACCTTATAGTTTCTTAAAAGTGAACCTTACAGGTCCTTAAACATCTAGGGTACGCTTTCTACAACACCCTCGGTGGACCTTACACATTCTTAAAGTCAATCTCCTTAAGCATCTAGGGTTTGCTCTTTACAACATCATCGCTGGACCTTACAGGTTCTTAAAAGTGAACCTTACAGGTCCTAAAACATCCAGGGTTCGCTCTCTACAACACCCTCGGTGGACCTTACAAGTTCTTAAAGGTGAACCTTACAGGTCCTTAAACATCTAGGGTCTACTTTTGACAACGCCTTGGGTGGAACTTACAGGTCATTAAATGTGCAAGGTCCACTTTCTACAGCACCCTCATCGGACCTTACAGTTCTTAAAGGTGGACCTCTAACAAGACCCAAGACCAGCTCTTGGTAACTTTCGCAAACCCAATGTCAACCCTTGGTGAACCTCCAGCAAAACCTAGAATGGACAATTCCCCTGGTACAAGGTTTGACAAACCCAAGGTCCACCCTTGGTGAGCCTCGACAAAACCCAGGATGGACAATTCCCCTGGTACAAGGTTCGACAAACCCAAGGTCCACCCTTGGAGAGCCTCGACAAAACCCAAGATGGAAAATTCCCCTGGTATAAGGTTTGAAAACCCAAGGTCCACCCTTGGTGAGCCTCGACAAAACCCAGGATAAACAACTCCTCTGTATCAAATTTGACAAACTCAAGGTACAACAGGGTCTACCCTTGACATACTTTACTGTTGCTAAGATTTCTTTTGTAGGAATACAAGCTTGCAAGAACATGTGTTCAAGGTCCACCCTTGACACTCAAAACCCAAGAAACACTCTTGGTACATTTACTCCTTTGACACCTCGACAAACAAGGCCATGGGATCATTTTTTTTGCAGGAACAAGTGTCCAAGGTCCACCCTTGACGCACAAAACCCAAGACACGCTCTTGGTACATTCACTCTTTTGGAACCTCGACAAGCAGGGCTATAAGATCAGCCACTCACAAAAAAAGGAATCCAAAACACACGTCTAAGATTCACCCTTGACGTTCAAAACCCAATTCATACTCTTGGTCATGATATTCCTTTGGAACTTCAACAAGCTAAGTCTAAGGATCAACTACTCACCTTCGAACAAGAGGCAAAAGGAGACTATCAAATTACAGGCTCTTGTTTCCTACGATGAAAAGACATCATTCAAGCGCCTATTCTCATCATTACAAGAAATTCATAGAAGATAGCAGTATTCAAAAACTGAGAAGATCGAAGGAGAAGAAAGAAATGTTGGCATTAAAATAATTGTCAAGATTACATGGCCTTCATGGCCAAAAACTAAAAAAGCAACATTACAAAGGTGGCCGCCTAAACGTTGACTCCATCGTCCCGCTCCTCATCAGCGTCTTCTTCAGCTGAGGCAATCTCCTCTTCATCAAACAAGACACCACCTTTCACATCCTTGAACGGGTCAAAGAGACCCAAATCAAGGTCTTTAGCGAAGAATCCGGCCTGCTTGACGGCCTTCAGAAAACCTTTCTCATGTTGCTCCACTGCCTCACACTTGTAGGTGGAGAGCTCCTCTTTAAGCTCTCGTTGGACAGTCTTCTCTTCATTCAACTGAGCTTCCAAGGCAGCCACCTTCATAGCAAGCTCATCCCTCTTAGCAACGACCCTATCAACCTCAACAGCCAACGCCTTCTTCTCTCCTAGCAGCACCTTACCTTAGTTGGCCAGGTCGTCACCATCCAACCTGGTGCATAGTAACTTTGACAAGACACCACTTGTCTTGGTAGACAGTTAGAGGTTGGACTTAACCACCTCAGCAAGTGCCGCAACGACAATGTTCATCTTAGAGTGCTCCACCCGCTAGACATTGCGAATGACGGACTTCAACTTGGTCATCTCTTTTTGAAGAGAGGTCTCCTTATTCACGACCTCTTGGTGGAGCTGCCCGTTCTCTTCCAAGATCACCAAACTCCTCTGAAGAAAGAGCTTTGCAGAATCCGTAGAGCGTTGAAGACCAATCGACCATATTAGATTTTTATCAAACAGGGTTGGAATCCTTCATTCAAGCACATGCCCCACGCTCCACAAAGAATCAATCTCCTTTGAAGCATGCATGAACTCAAGGGAGGTGATGGGGCAAGAAGAGGAAAAAGGTAGGGCAGACGAAGGCATAACAGGAGCTGGTAGAGGAGGAGGTGCAGGAATTGTCGGCGCAGCACCCTTGACAGGAGCAGGACGAGGAGGAGAAGTCGGAATGGCCATAGGGGTCACAACTAGAATAAGAGTAGCGGTGGCCGGAGCAGGAGCAGCAACATTAGGCACCACCATTGAAGCCAAAACCCGGACAGTGGATGGCGAAACACCAGAACTGGGAAGAAGCCCATTAGCCTATCTCATTACATGCAGGTTACGAGGGGCTTGGGACTTCTTACGACCAGACGTCCTAGTACCATCATCCTTTTTCATCTTAGCCAAAACGGAGGGGGAGGTGCTGGGGAAAGCAGCAGTAACATCAGTAGGGCCAACCCCAACATTGGGTCAACCCTCTTTTCCAATTGGAGGATTGGCAGAGGTAGGAAGCATGACACCACTGTTAGAGCCAACATTCTTTACTAACGACCTCCATGGGAAGTTACCCATTATACCTGCAAAGCACACCAAAAAACCATTAGTGTCAAGCCAAGTCACAAAAGAAAACTAGGAAGACATAAGGCAGAAGGGTGTACCGTCTAAAGCAGCCAAGGGATCATACGCTATCGACAAGGACAGGATAACCCACACATCTAGAGAAGCTGGCAACTACTCCAAGATTTGTCCCCCCTCTCCACCAAGGTTAACAAGTCTTCATCAAATGACTTAAACCTGGTGGGGTTGGACTGCCAGTAGAATGGGAAGTGAAACCCCCCATCCTGGTTAAACATTAGTGGCAGCCTGTCTGCCACAACACTGTTGTGCGATTTATGTGAATACGGCAAGTGCACCGATCGTTAACAAGTAATAAAGTAGGTAAGTGAGTTATCGTCTCCACAGGGATTGGGGTAATTTTTACAATAATATTAATTCTAAATGATTGGAAAATAAAACAGCAAATAAAGAGATAATTGTTGATGTTGGATGATTGGTTGAATAAAAACAAAAATTAAAATGTAATAAAATAGTAAGAAAATTTACCAATGGAAGAAACAATTGTGGTCAGGCACAATCCCTTTTGTTCCTACCTCCTTCACTTGATTGGTTTATTATCTTAAGTCACACAGAGGATAAATCTTTCCTAAAGTCGTAAATCCTAGAACTACTAGAGTCATAACCAGCGATTTAACCCTTTAATTTGATCGAGAAACCTAAACCCTTAGTGAATCTGTCAAACTAAGTATTCAAAGAATATATCTCATGTGATCTTGTTAAGATTATTCGGAGAATAAGCCTTTCCTAAGTTAGTTAATCCCTAATGTCTTA
>PYAF01000629.1:115342-146069 GCA_007407185.1 Glycine tomentella
GATACTCCAGAATTTGTTTTCTTCTTTCTTTGGCCTTTATTCTCCTCTTTTGTCCTGAAAATGCATAATTGGTATTGGAATGAGATAAAATAGAATATTATTAATAAACTAACTAAAACTAAACTAATTCCTATTTATTTAATCAAAATATAAGCTAAAACTATTCTAAAAATAAGATGTGTTTGCAACACATCAAACACCACTATCACAGACCTTGAAGAAATGGTCCTTGAAGCAACATAAGACATTTGGGTCAACCTCAAACAATTTCTTGGAAACACTGTTCAAAGAAACCTAACTGGTCTTCCCTGTCAGCTTTGTTTGAAAGAAAATCAAGAAAACTGACACACATGGCCGAATGTTGAAGAAGGGGCAAAGAATTTCAAATGCTCGCACCACTACCCAACTATTGGGATGAAGTTGGGAGGGCGCCACATTCAAGAATATGGAAGGGAGAGACAGGAAGGAGCAAACCCAGTACCTCAAAGAGGCATCGATTTATAAAAAAGAAGGATGAAACACCTCGTGCCGCCCTCAAAAAGGGAAAATCATCACTCCCGCAAGCTTCAACAATGATCTTGTGAGAATCTTCAGGCGCTGTTAACCACAATTGATGGCACATGGCATTCACATACGCCGCAGAGGTGAGAGAAGATTTGTACTTTAGAACGCCATCCTGCACCCATTCGTAGCTAGGAATGGCAAAGGTGGATGACGATGACAACACTATGGCTGCGTCGCACGCTGGGAGTGGCCCGAGCGCTTCCACCACCACTCTTTTTTGTTCTTCTTGAAACAGCCGAAGGAAGAATGGTGGTATGGGGCATGGGTTCCCCAGTCTGAGGGGCAGCAGAAGGCCTCACCCTCTGACAGAGGCCAGAAGAACCCTCTCCGACATGACGAGAGTCTGCACTCCTTCCTGAGGATGAGGACTTATAGTCAGGAGTTTCATGGTGACTCTCTTCCTCTGAGGAGTCACCCACAAAGATGACCTCGCACATAAAAGGGATGCTCGATCGATCCCCCTGAATCGCTACCTCCCAAACCCAAAGCGGAATCAGAAATGAGGGACATAGACATGGTTGATACAAGAAGAGTACCTTGAACGGAGAAAGAGAAAGCAAAGAAGTTTCTGGAAGGAAGAAGAGTTAGGAATGCAAGAAGACGAGTATGGTGGTGACAAAAGATGTCAAATGTCTACTCCATTTAAATGGAGGCGTAACTTTTCAGTTACTGGCGGGATTTGAAACGACTCCCTTGAAATCCGTGCCACGATCAGACTCCATGTGTAACACCCTCAGATTTCAATATATATGTGCATTTTCTTGTAAATATGCATTCCTAAATAAATGACATAAATACCCCTGGACACTTTTGAAAATGACAAAAATGACCTTAGACAATTCCACAAATGACAGTTAGGTCCCTAGGGTAAATGACTAAAATGCCCTTGAACAATTATACAAATGACCAAAATACCCTTTTTGCTCTGATGGGTCAGAAAACCTCAGTAAGGTTATGAAAGCTTGACAAAAAGTCTAGTATGCTCCTAACTAAGAGATTAATAACATTTTTAAAGAAAAACCTATGAAATGAAATTTTTAGAAATTTTGAAAGATAACTAAAAAAGAATGGAATACAGACTAATCGGAGTTTTACAAAAACACAGAAACAGGAAAGATGCAATCTGGAGAATTTTATTTTAATTATAGAAGGAATGGATTCTTAAAATAAATGGTCTATACATTTTACTACTTAAAACAAAATTAACCAATAGGAATTTAGAAAAGTCATTAGAAAGAAGTTAAAGAAACATCTCAAAATTGATTACTAAAACATACTAAAACTTAGTCTAGTTTTTAACCAATTTTAGAAATTATTACTTCCAAGAAAGCAATTGAAATTAAACTTTCATGAATTATAGAAATAATTATGACTAATATAAGAAAAAATGTTAAGAAAATAAAGCATTAAAAACCTTTAACATAGCTATTCTATGGTTTGGACCATAAAGCCAAAAATTGAAACATATTAGCTCCAAAAACAAGCTTGGCCGTGCACTACATAGAATAAGGTAGAAAGCTGTAGAAAATTGTGGAGCAAGGCCACTTGGACGGTTGGGAAGCTAGGACTAAAACTATTGGACCAACTAGAAAGCAAAGCAATAATGAGCCTTGTGATATTTTCACTACAAAGCCAAGTGATTTAGCATATATAAAAAACAAAGTGGGGACCAAAGTGGGAGCTGAATATGCATGGACAGTAACCCCACTTCAGCATATCCTTTTTCACTTAAAATACAAAGCCAAAACCAAAGCAATAGTTCACGGACAGCAACCCTACTTTCAGCCATCCCTTTCACTTGTTACCTTACCTAAAAATAAAAGAAAAACAAAACAGCCACACCTTGGAAGTTCAAGTGAAAGGCTTAGAGTCTTGAAGAAAGGTTACAAGATTTCAAACCAAGAAAAGCTAAGGTATGGGGAGTATTTGATACATATGGCTTAGATAATTAATTAGATTAGGTTACCATTAATTTCGATAGGATTTAAGCTAAGTTATCATTTATTCTTTTAAGACTTAAGACCTTGCTTACCAAGTGTTTGTTTAAATGCTTCTATGAATTAAAAATGGTACTAAGATAATTATTTGGACAAGAAACTTTATGTGATTTAAAGAATAATTATCTTAAATCTAATCTAGTAATAAAGTTAAGCAAATATTAGTTAACTTGAAGAATAATTAAATTGAACTAGTGTAACAAGAAATTAACTAATTAATCTAACTTTTATATTTTGTGACTATATATATATTTTTACTTTTCTAAGTTTGTGTGAAATTATTGTATGTTAACCTTATGCTGATGTACTTGTCATATGTCACTTTATTGATGTTGAAGAATGTTACTTTATTTATTTGATGTTGAACCATGGGTTATGTTAAAAATTGAGTGATATATTGATTAAGAATGTTTTATTGAAAGTTGTGGGATTGTCTATGATGTATGTTTTTAAGATGGCTGTCTTAAAGAAAATAATGGTGCACTTATACCTTTTATATTAAATTTGGACATGATGGATGAATAAAGATGGTGGTGCCAAAGTTATGAGAGTTTGAGAAATAAAGTAATAGTAATGGATAACTGGAAAATAAAGAGGAACCCATTCCATACATCATTTGCATTTAACTGACCCCTCAGAGTGGAGGGAGGTTTCACTAGAGTGGGTGAAACTATTTTGATAATGGTACCGTTTGACCCCTCAGAGTGGAGGGAGGTTTCACTAGAGTGGGTGAAACTATTTTGCTTATGGTACTCTGTGGTGATAATCTGAGATCTCAGTCATGCATCATTTAATAAAGAAATCATGCATCATTCATTATGTATTTGTTTTATGTTTATTACGTTGTTCTGTTATTTATGGTGTTTCTGTCATTTATCTAACCATGTTTATCATATACTTACCCGAGTTGTGTCTGTGGTTTGACACCTGTGATGACCCCAATTTATTTGGGCAAGCAGAGGAACAATAAGCTAAGGAAAGCGTTGAGGAAGGAGCTGGATGTTTATATGCTGTATTTGTGATTTTCTGTTTGTCTGTATTTGATACTATGTTGAGCTGTCTGTATCTTATTTTATAATAGACTATTTGGGACTGTGTTGTATTCGGACTGCATCTTAAATTATGTTTGAACCGTGTATTTTGACAATTTTGCGAACGCGCTAGAAAAATAATTTATTACGTATAATTAATTTTACGTAAACGAAATTACGTAGAAATTTTTTTCTGTAAATTAATAAGCGAAATCAATTAAATACGAACAAGAAACGTAGTCGTTACACCATGCACCCACTACCGCACGTCTCTAGTATGTGCCCACTCCCTGAGTGACACGTATGCATGAGTACGACGTGTGTGCTGCACGCACCTGGGAAAAAGACAATAAAGTCAATATTTATTCAATACTTTAATTTATTGATTGACCATTAAATATTTAATTTGATATTTTATTCCAATAAAGTTATTTTCATTTTAAATTAAATTATTTACAAAAAATATTTTCCATACTGATGTATTTTTATTAAATACTGATACTGAATATAAAAATGATTGTGAAATTGTGTTGAATCAGAAGATAAAATAAAAATTGAATTGCAATTGCAATTATTTATTATAAAATATTATTTATAACAATTATTTTCTTTAATTATAGGTATTATTATAAGAAAATATTGATTGCAATTAATTAATCAATATTACAATTACTTACTTTAATTATAATTACAATTATAAAATATTTTATTGCAATCAATTAATCATGTATTATTTATAATAATTATAAGAAAATAATTATTTCAATTAATTAATCAATATTTGAATTTAAAATTAAAAAAAATATTTAGAGTTCTGAGAAGGCCGCCTGTAAACATTCTATATAAAAATCATTTTTATATCTATATACTATAGACTACAGATAGATTAAATTAGATTAATTTTGGTAGGTTATAATTTTTTAATTTAAATTACTTGTGTATGTAAACTACTTCATAAATTTGAATAATATATATGTGATTGATTGATAGGTCATTAGTGTATTAATTTTCATAAATTTATGTATTAATTAATATATATGACATGTCATATGAACTTGTCTTTAGTCATGATGTATACTTCGATTTGATTGTCATGTGGATACCAAACCTAAGAAATTATTCACAAATTTTATTATAATAGATTAGATTAATACTAGTAGGAATAACTCACATCTGTTTAACCAATAGAGCTAAACTTTATTTTTCATAGAGCTAAACTTTATTTTTTCATTAATTTAAAAGTTTTGTTATCATTAAGACTTATTTTCACTATAGTTGTTAATTTTGGTTGTCTTATTTTGGTAGCTTTTACTCTCAAATGGGTGCCACTTGTAGGGAGATTCCTTATCATTAGAGGCCACTCTTTTGTATTTAATTCAACGTATGTTATGATTTATGAATTGAGACACAGAAGCATTTTGTTCTACTCGGACTTGGTAATCATCGTACTCGGTGGTTGGTTGGGTAGGCTAGTAAAATCCCAAATATGTAGGAGATTTAAATAAGGTAGGAGAGAAATTTTATCTTTTAGTCATATGATAAAGATGTTGGAATTTTCTATTCCAATAATTAATGTGGTCTAATATTATAAGACAATTATATTAGCTATTAATCATTAGTGGATTTTATTTTATGTGGTCAAATTAAGTGAGCCCACTAAACTACTAAATAAGATGATAAGGGCTTAAATGAGCAAATGTTAGAGTGAGCCCATTAGGGGATACTGAGAATCCTATGATGTTAACATGTTATAAGAAGATTATTGTCCCCAATATATTGAGCGTTACACATAATTTCTCTTCTCCTCATTTGAAGAGCTACGAAGGTCTCATCGAGGAATAAAGAGGCTTTGGTTGAGGTAGAACCATAATGTCATTGTTCATGTTCTTGATAAATAGCTGCAAAGATATTACAACTATTGTTGAAGAACGCTTAGATCAAGATCCAACTACTAATCCAAGTATTGTATCTAATCCTTAATAATCAAACATGTTGTAGATCCTAGGAGTTTTGCTTTTGGTGATTTGTTCTAGGATATATGTACATGCGTATTTTAGCTTTCACATAAAGAATAAAAGAATAAGGAATATATATTAAATTAAAGATAATCCCAACAAAAGATATAATCTTAATAACAGAAAGTGTCTTCTTTTGGAGAAAAGATAAAATAATTACCTTATTTTTTCCTATTTACATTATTTGAAAGGAAAAGATTAAGATTAGATAATCTAATATCTCCCTATATAAGAGACCATCGAGACTCAGGTAAAACATTTTTATTCCAACTTACATACTATTTCTTGCATATCTCTATGCCTCTAACTTAAGTGTCAGAGTGTCTTTGTAGGTATCACATCTTAGTTCGTAAGTTCACGAAGGAGCACCACCTGAGCAAGTCTTACTAAATCTCGTAAGAACACATTTAATTTAATTTTAGGCTTAAATATATTTTAGATACATGATAAATTAGTGAATTTTATTTTGATTTTTAATTATTTTGATTTTTTACATTAAGTCTTTAACAAAACAAAAAAATTGTTTCTAATCCTTTTTTATTTTGTTTTATTTTTTATATATCAATTTTTTCCTAAAAAATAATGTAGATCATTTATTATTAATTCCTATCAAATATTTTTCCAATGGACTAAAATAAAAGAAAAAAATATTATAAGATTAAAATAATAAAATATATTTGAATGACTGAAACAAAATAATAAGAATCAAAATCATTTTTATGTTTATCAGTATAAGTCCTGAAAATTATAACTCAGTGTATATGCGTGATTAGTCCTTATTGAATAATTGCAGGTGTTTGAATTGACTTTGAACTGTGATTAATTAAAATCATGATGTTAAGTTATTTTACCGTAAGTGAAAAGTTTTTAAATAATTGGTTTCTGGATAATTATTTATCGATAAGTGTTTGCCCGTAAAATTAATTTCTATGCGTACGAGATTTTATTGTCAATTAATTTCTTTTTAGAAAAATAATATAATTGGATCTTTGTAATTTATTTATTTACACAAATAATAAATTCCTTAAGTATTAAGATTATTTATAGAAAATTATTTGATTTGATTTAATTATTAAAGTTAGAAAAAAAAATATTTATGTGCGAGAAAAATATTTTGTGGTTGTCATATGAACAAAAAGGTTTAATTTTTATGAAACTAGAGGAAAAATGCTTTCAGCCATGTAAATTATAAAAATCATGGGTTTCATCTTCATTTTCTAAAAGTCAAAGCAAAGTAAAGTTTAAAGTCAATTTTGAGGTCTAGGTAACATGTAAGAAAGGAAATTTTATCGGGAGCAACATATGACGATTTTTTAAGATATACCTTGATGAAAAGACGGTTCTATTAGCTTCACACTGTAAAAAATATATGTCATTTTGGTTTTGGGAAGAAGTGGAAATTCACAAATCTTTGGACTATGTCCAAACTAAAATGTCCTCTATCTTGGTGCCTTGTAGAATTCTTATGTTTTATTTTTTTTTTAGATTTTTGCTAATGAAGTATTTTACCTTGTTGGAAAGATGAGAAGATTTTATTTAAGTTTGTTTATGATTGAAAGACCTAGAGATTGTGAATCCCGAGCAACTATAACTGTAGAATGCGATATTCTAATTGGAGACCGGAAAGTGTGACCTCAGGCAACTATTGCATGCAATGTTTGTGTGACCTAGTTGACTTGCAATCGTGGATAGTAACGATTTGCATGTTAAGACTTGTGTGTGGTAGACACAGAGACTCATGCACGAGTCCTAGTGTCAACTACTTCTAGTAGGCACAGTGCATCTTGAAAGACATGCACCTTTAGGTGATTGATGTAGGGACTCAGGCACGAGTCGCGGTGTGAACTAGAACCCCATTCTAGTGGACATTGTGTATCTCGATTGACATGCAATGCTTTGTCTTAGTTCACAAGGACTCGAGCTCGAGTACCTATGTGACTAGGATGTTTTCTCCAAGAGAGTAATGCACTTGAGAGATGTGCAAGCAAACATGGAATCGCAGTAGAAGGAGGAGATTTTCTTCAAGAGAGTTGTGTGCGGGGATGTGTTAGAAGTTGTGAGGGCTCGCTAGACAGCGATCAATTGATGATTTCCACCATGAGGTGTGGATGGGGTCCATGTTTTGTGATGATGCTAAGTCTAAATGATTCTCGGACTTTGTTTGTCTTTCAACAACGTTTTGTACTTGTGTTGTGAAGCCCCACCTCAACAATAAAGTAATCACTATATGAGGAGTGGTTAAAGACTAAGTCCTTGGCATTAGGATGGCCTTATAGAGTGGTACTTGGGGTATGCCCACTGACTTACTATTTCTTGGAGATATGGCACTGAGTTTGTGGTCGCATTTTTCAAAGTGTCAATTTGGTGATCCCAAAAAATACGAGGCATAACCAATTGATGAGAACCTTTCCATGATACTATAGCATAAAGTGTCCTCCCAACCGTCATCTAGATAAAATGTTGTAAAACCACAGAGTTCTGGGAGTTATAGTGGCAACTGGTCAATGTGTTTTGTATGTTGAGAAAATGAGATGGGATGCCTTGAGATGCGTGTGAGATCCGATAGATAACCACAACGCAATAGTTGATAGTGTTGTGTGGTTTGACTTGTGATAGGGTTTTCTGTGCTTGGTTGATGAGGCAAAAAGATTCAACCTTACGTTGTTTTAGGATCAGATGAAGTCGGAGCTAGTGCTTGAGCTAGAGTGTGGAGTAGGGAGATGGTACCCAAATGTTGCACGGGGCGTCGACCACTTTATTGAGTACCTCATATTCACGACGACGTCCTTAGTTAAGCTTGCAGAGGCAACGATGTACGTGAAGTACTTCATATGTGGGATTCAACATATATTGTGTACTAGTGTCATGCCACCTTGTGGAGATCATAAAGATTTCCTCTTTTTTGTCTTCATCATTTTCATCCGACGCATCGGACTATGCACTATGGTCATCGTATGCCAAGGAGGACTCTCCTTAGTATGAGCTAGTGCCACCATATACTGGGGAGGACTCTCTTCAGTATGTGCCAGGGCCATCATACGTTGGGGATAACTCAGAGCACACTATGGCTACCCCTCTCGTTCCAACACTAGATATGGGGGACGACATCATTGAGGAGGATCCATAGATGATGGAGGAGTATTAGTTAAAGGTGGTAGAAGAGCCTTTTGATCAGAGTATGGAGGATGACACCAGGGGCAGACCCAACGAAAAAAATTAGGGGGGGCCAAATATAACCTAGATAATTTTATAATAGAAATCTACATTAACTATTTATTTATAAGAGAAAAAATCCAAAATCTATTAAAATGAATTTTGACAAATGTCTTGTACCACTTAATATTTCTTATTTTTATACCATGTTATTAGTACAAAATACTTACTGACTTTGTCGAAGATTAATCTTTGTCAAAAAAACCTAATTGTCCATCTTTATTGGGTCTCCCCTCTCAATCACTTTTTTTTTTCATTCACAAGGCTCGAACTTAAGATCTTGCTTGAGTCCACTACTACTCGGACCAACAATTTATTAGTGTAGAACTTAATATTTGATTTATTTTCTATAATAAAATATTCAAATAAAAATAATTATTTTAATATTAAAATATTATATTATATATTATAAAAATAAAAATAAAAAAATCAAGGGGGGCCAAGGCCCCCCATTTACCTATACATTTTTTTTGCGCTTGGATGGCGCAACGGTAAATGGTGGGGAGCTTCCCCATGGAGGAGTCAGGTGGCTCATAGATGAGAGTAGTGAGGAAGAGGATCTCGAAAAAGATATGTACGATATTTCCTCCTGAGGAGGATCCTCTCACTGCGATCTTTCAACTCACCCCTTTTGTGTACAGTTTCTATTGTAGGCTTGGGTTGTGGTGAATGCTCTAGGACTGAGTGTTTCTTTTCTTTAGCATATTATGGGTAGACCTAGGTTCAAGATATTTTGGTTGAATTTGCAGTCATCATCTTTTTATTATGTATATTTTTGACATATCCATATGCTAATATATCTAAAATTTTAAACTCAATAGTATTTGTATTTCCAGTCTTATTTTATATGTATTTTAGTAGTTTAGTTTATATCATTTCTTTTTCTCTTCATTTAAAAAGTATATGTTTTATATTCAAATCGCTTTCGTCTTTTCTGAACGATTTATATTTCTATCATGTCTTGTATGTCTAAGGAATAAAAAAAGAAAAAAATACTCGCGTTTTCTTAAGGTAAAATGTTTTCACAAATGCATGAATGACAACAATTACATTTAAAAAGAAAAGTGCATGTTTATTCATAATAGATTCAGGGTGTCACATTAGAGATCTAAATAAATATTTTCTAATTTATTAGGAATCAAAAACAAATTCAAACCTTAATTTTATTAGTCTTGGTTATAACTATAGCCTAAGCATGTCCAGGATAGGAAACCTAATTCCCATCATATTCCAATTATCCTCACGGGCCATTTAGCTTTCTTTAGAAAAATCACACAAACAAAAGAAAAGGAAACATTACAAAGGATGATTCCACAGTGAACTTGTCCGCCAAATTTGTCCTTTAGTGGACCAGTGAAGAGTAGCTAAACTGTAATTTAAAAAATTAATTTAACACTACTAGAAAGAATGGTTTTAACATCGCTACGTTAACATTGGTTTTTGAAAAAAATGATGTTAACAAAAACACGGTGGCATATTCCTAAATAACATGAGTTCATTAACATTAGTTTTTGAAAAATTGATGTTAACAAACTCATGTTAACATCGATTTTTGAAAAAACCGATGTTAACATCGTTGTTCATAAAAATCGACGTTGTGTTTTTCTTTTTATTGAATCTAACTATCTCTCCCTCTTTTTGCAGTCTTTCTGAACCCTCATCTCTCACTCTCACTTTTGTTGTCACTCTCTGCAATGGAGTGACTCCTTAAAGTGACTCTCGTTGTCGCTCTCATGTACTCTTTGTGACGGGCGCAATGACTCCTCAGTGTCGCTCTTGCTCTCACTCTCACTCTCCGTGGTGGCATGACAAGTCGCTTGCTATGAGTCCTCAGTCTCACTCTCGCTCGCAATCAGTGGCCGCAAGGGTTATCAGAGCATTTTCTACTACATACTATTGGCAAGATCAAATAATTCTAATTTTTCTCATTTGGAAAAACATATTATCTTGATGATTTTGATGGCATTCGAATTTGACATTGATTGTCGTGTGAATTGGCTTTTTTTTTTTATTGTTTGGTTATGCTACTTTGGTCATTGGAGCTCACTGGATATTTCATCCTATGCAAGGACTCATCTCTCCTGTGCTTTGTAGTTGTAATGTTCTGCTTTTGTTGTTGAAAGGATTTTCTTGATTGTTATCTCTAGATAAGCAAGCATATTTACCGAATGTGTCGAATAAATCAATGCCTTTTAAGATTTTCTAAACAATCTTTCTTTACTTATTGTGCTAAGTTTTGTTTTTGTTGTCCCCACTGAGATCTTGAGAAGAATGCTAAAATTGCCTTGTTATGTTGATATGGCTACTAACTAGTGCCTAGTTGTAATTTGGCTTTTTTCCCAATGAGTGATTTTATATGGTGTAAAATTGTATTGCTGGTGTTTTGGAAATATAATGGGGAAAATCAAACTTTAAACATTATGGATTTTTTGAGAGAGGAGTTAGTGATAAGGAGAAAAATTATAGCTAGAGGAGTTTTTATTTATTTAGATTGATAGTTTGAGGTTTGAGACACATTAACACTCTTTTCAATCATTTCTCCACATATTTAATAGATTATTGCCTATTATTGTTTGGCAAGTAACATAATCCATTACAATTTAAATTTTTTTAGCACATAATAAGAAATTGCTAATTTTTTTTTATTCATGTAAATACTATTTGTTTACTATATAGTGGTCATGAAATTTCTTTGTGACATGTGAAACTTATGATTGACATTTATAATCTCGAGTATTTAAAAAATGCTTAATTTGTCTTACTTGATTTTATGTGATTAATGACTATTGTCTTATATACAAGTTATGTTCATTATGAGTGAACCTTAGTTTCAGGTTTGAGATTCAATACAATGATTCTTTTGGATAGTTTGGATAAATCATTGTATTAAATATTGAATTGTCTGTTTTGGACAGTTTGGAAAGAGTCATTTTTATAGTAGATTCATATGTATAAGTTAAGCGTCTTTTCTTAAATTTGATGAAATTTTGGTACAATGCATTTCACTTTATTCTCCGGGTGCATACTTGATTGTGGTGGAATTTATCTCATTGCTTTCATATCGTGTACTTGGATATCAATGTGAAATATTGCCAAAATTTCGTCAAATTTAGGAAAATAGACTTAACCTTTATGTATGAATCTACCATAAAAAATGTCTTCCTGAATGGGATAAGGCCACACCTTTAATGAAAAAAGTGAGGTTTTCATGCATGGAATAACTTTGTGAGTATCACAAAGTTATTATATGGATCAAAGTTGGATGTATGCAAGTTGCATGAACCCTGCGTATGAGGAAGGCGTTGAACAGTTCTTGGAAAGAAGTCGATTGGATGAGGATAGAAAATATTTGTGTCCTTGTGTAAACTTTTTGAATGGGAGACGGAAAGTACTAGACGACATAAGGGAACATCTTCTGTGTGATGAGATTAAGAAGAATTTTGACATGGATATGTCATGGTGAATTGACAGACATGCAGAGGGGGTCCCAAACTAAACCGATTGATATAGAAATGGGAGATCGATTAAAGGAAATGATTCGTGATCTTGGATAAGAGTCTTTTCAGCAAGCACATGTCCCTATGTATGATACATTGGAAAGTGATTCGAAGAAGCCTTTGTATTCGGGATGCAAGAAGTCTTCGACGTTGTTGTCAAGATGTTAAGTCTGGTTAATGTCAAGGCTAGATATGGATGGAGTGACAAAAACTTCACTTCACCGCTTCAGGTAGTGCAGGATATGCTTCTAGGGAAAAACATGTTGCCAAAAAGTTATTATCAGGCGAAGAAGATACTATGTCCGATGGGTATGGAGTATCAAAAAATTCATGCATGCCCTAATGATTGCATATTGTACAGACATGAGTTTGAAGAAATGCATAAATGCCCCAAGTGTGGTGTATCATGATACAAAGTGAAGGATGACGAGTGTAACAGTGATGAAAGCACAAAGAAAGGCCTCAACAAAGGTGTTGTGGTGTCTTTCGATCATTCCAAGGTTTAAGTGTTTGTTTACTAATGTAGATGATGCAAAAACCTTACACGGCATGTAGATGGGAGAAATTGCGATGGAATGCTCCACCATCCGGCTAATTCCTCCCAATGGAAGAAGATTAATCGTTTGTATCTGGATTTCGGCAAAGACGCAAGAAATCTTAGGCTTGGACTTGCCAGTGATGGAATGAATCCTATGGCAGTTTAAGCACTCAACACAGTTCATGGCCTCTTTTGCTAGTAATTTACAGCTGGCCTCCTTGGTTGTGCATGAAGCGAAAACACATGATGTTGTCTATGATGATATCGGGCCCAAGACAGCCAGGAAATGACATCGATTTTATCACAGTCCCTTTATTAAAGACTTGACAAAGGTTTGGGACGAGGGGGTTGTCGTGTTTAATGGGTATCGAAATGAGACATTCAACTTGCGTGCAATGCTATTTTGTACCATTAATGACTTTCCATCATACAAGAATTTGAGCGTATACAATGTTAAGGGTCATCATGCATGTCCTATCTGTGAACAATACAAAAGCTACATACAACTAAAACATGTAAGAAAAATAGTATACATTCAGCATCAACATTTTCTGAAACCTTATCACCCTTATTGGCGATTGAAAAAGCTTTTAATGGTAGTTAAGAGCATGAAATTGAGCCAATATCATTACCTGGTTAGCTAGTTCTTGATCGAGTTGAGGACATCAATACTATATTTGGAAAGACCCAAAAAAAGATGACAAGTATAACTTTCGAATGGAAGAAAAGGTCGATATTGTTTGATCTTCCATACTGGTCTGATCTAGATGTTAAACATTGTATCGATGTTATGCATGTGGAGAAAAATGTGTGAGGCAGTGTCATTGGCACGCTTCTTAACATTCAAGTACTGATCTAGCTGAGATGGATATACGTGACTAGTTACATCCAAGTATTGATGGTAACAAGATATACTTGCCTCCAGCATGTCATACTTTGTCAAGAAAGGAGAAGACAAGTTTCTGTCATTATCTGTGCCATGTCAAAGTGCCACAGGGATACTCTTCAAATATTAAGATCCTTGTGCAGCTAAAAGATCTAAAACTAGTTGGCTTAAAGTCTCATGATTTTGATATCTTGATGCAACAACTGTTAGCCTTGGAGATTCGATACATTTTGCCTAACAAAGTGAGACATGCCATAACTTGCCTGTGCTTTTTCTTCAATGTCATTTGTAACAAAGTGAGGCATGCCATAAACTTAAAATGTTGAATGTTATTGACTAACTATTGTATTTTTTGTATCGCAGGTTGAATTTGATATTCCAAAAGTATCTAACCAAAGGACGAAGAAGAAAATCCTTAAGACGGTAGGAGAGCGACGGAGACAGTTTAAGTCATATTTGACCTCCAAATAGGCTCTGGCACAAGGCAAGGAGGAGGAGGATGACACTGTTTGTGAGAAGTACGGTATTAGCAAAGAAAAGTGGAACCAATTTTGTCAGAGTCTTAGAGACCCTTCATGGGAGGTTAGTTGACTTGCATTGTTTATGAATTTGACAGTTATGCATTATTTTCAAGTGCATTTTCTTGACAAGTTTTTATCTAATTGTGACGGGATGTTAGAAAGAAGGCTCAGGCCATCCAGAAACCAAACACTGCCCCTCACGTGTTGTCTCTTTGGGGTTATGATTTACTAGAAAAAAAGTTAATGGAGAAAAAATAGGTGCACTAGGCAGGCGTGGGTTGTATGTTGATGACAATCCTCCTCGCCTGGTTGCCCTTGGAAGAGTTTATGAGGGGTTGAAAACCGTCCACAACGTCCCTTTGGGCAATGATCAAGTTAAGGTTGGCGTTGAGGAAGTTCGAGATGCTGATGCTCGCGTCCCTGTACCCACTCAAAAGGTTCAATTAGTGGGGCAAGTCCTTAAAACCTTCCTTGCTTGGCCGACACATCTTGTACAACCTTTTTCAGAACATGTATTTGCTTTTGTTGTGTTTGTTATTATTAAGAAAAGATTTGTTAGAAATAAAGTGTTGACTATCATTGACTTATGTTTATTAACTATGTAGGATAAACAGGGACCTAAGGGACCAGCGAAACCTGTAGATAGGTCGACATCTGATGATGATCCCCTATATCAGATGACATTGACGATCCCGCAACTTTTCTCAAGCCTATGCATGTGTCGTGGGATTCAATAGTGTTTGGGTGTGTAATGATGACACATCCCCTTATACATAAAGCATGAAGATCTTTCTGAAAAAGCACAAGGTGGTCAATGTCTCAACATCTTTGTTATACAAATGTGGATTTTGTAAGTCACTTTACATTACAACCCATTACATAACTGATTGTTTTAAATTGATGCATAATTTATTTTATGTTAACAAAAATAGGCATATGAATGAGTTAAGTTTGCGATCGGGCAATGCCTTTGTGCATGGATTTCGTGAGCCAAAGTCCATACAGAGATCTAGGTGTAACACCCTGAAATTTCAATAACTGCAAATGTATGGTCAAAATGTTCTTACACAACTATTTGATGTGAGTGTTAGGTTATGTGAGATTTGATTGGTCTATATTTAAATTATTTGTGTGAAATATTAATTAGAGATATTACAAAAATGTTTGAAGAGAAATGACCATATTACCCTCTCCTTGAAATAGAAATTACAGAAATGCCCTTGAGGTGAAAATGACGATAATGCCCTTGGATATTTTTGGTTAGATATTTGAAAATGGAAGTTACAAAAATACCCTTGGGCCAAAATTACACAAATACCCTTAGATATTTTGTTGAGATATTTTATAGTGAAAATTACAATCATACCCCTAGAGTGAGTGACAAATTACCATAGTACCCTTGAGGCTAAAATTACCAAGACACCATTTGATATTTTGTGAAAGCTTGATGAAATTACAAAGTGCCCTTGGATGACAGATTACCAAAATACTTTTAGTGACAGAAAGCCTCAGAATAGAATTTCTATGAATTTTATACGGTCATAACTTTGAAATTTTATTTAGGAGAATTCAAGCATCAGAAAAATATGGAAAAATGATAAATAGAATCTATGGAATTTTCTCTTAATTGTAGGATGAATAGACTTATTTAATAAAATGGTTTAGTAATTTTTATGGTCAGAAGCAGAACGGACCAATCAGAATAAAGATAAAAGCAGCTTTGTATGTAAGGCCTGTGTAGCACTCTATATAGACTATTTGTCAGTTATTTGTATTGTAACTGAAGTCAGATTTTGGAAATCTCTAGAGTTCTATTATTTAATCTTATCCTTTAAGAAGAAGAGTTCAAATTGAATTTTACTTCCTCTTAATGAATGCCATGTGAGAAGTTGTCTTGGAATTGAATTTTTCTTCATAAAAGGTGACATGTGGACACAAGGAGAACCACACAATTTTCTACTCTTTAAAGGAAATAACAACGTGATATAGAAGGAGGAAGGGAAGATAAAAATATTCCCCTTGGCTATGATCTTCACGTGAAGAAGAAGAAAGGAGAGAATAAGGTGGATTTATCATATCAAAAAGTGTTAAGTCATGATAAGTAGGAAAATACCCTAAGATTCATAAATTAAAATGATAAGATACAATCATGAAGATTTAAGAAATATCTAGACACTTGTAATTTACTATTAATATAGGAATAAGAAAGCCATCACAATCTTGAAATACATGTGTACAAGATGGCATGAAGAGAAGAAAAATCTTCTCTTAATTCCCTTGATGGTCACGTGAACAAGGAGAGAAAAAGGGAGAAGATTCATGAATATGGCAAGTAGAAGGACACTTGGAAGAAAGGTGTCATGCTTTAGAAGAATTTTATAAAAGCTAGAAGATATTTAGGAAAACCATTATGAGCTTAGTTAGGATGTAATAGAATGAAATGAAACTAAGTTTTAATGAAACCAAATGGGAGTAACTAGTTAGAAAGGGTAAAACTGTCCTTGAATATTTTATTATTTTCCAAACTCTATATAAAGGGAGGAAGACTTTAAGTGGAAGTCACATTCAAGACTCCATTCTTCAACATATCACGTGAAACCTCTCCCTCCCATCTCTTTCATTTCACTTTCATCTTTTCTTTTTCAAAGCATAAATCAAGTAAGAAGAAGACCCCACTTCCTTTGAAGAATCACGTGTAGAAGCTAGCACCTTTAGGAAGAGATAGACAAGCTTAGTAAGAGTTTATAAGGTATGTATAGGGAAGTTTTATGATAAGGATAGTTTAAGTGTTACTTGTGTTTGAAGTTCTGTGAAATATGACTTGTATCTGAGTAATTATTGGATTTAAAGTTATAGTTACATGATTGAGTGCTTGAATGAGGTTTTATGTGTTGTTGAGTGTTTCTATGAGTCTCTGTACATGGATGATATGTTGTGTTTTGTACATGAGTAATAAGCTGAGTTTTGTACATGATTTATGTTGATTTTCTAAGTAAATCATGTGAGACAATGATTGGAAGATTTATATTGAATATCTGAATTTATGAAAAGAATGAGATATGCATAAGTGAATCAGTCTCATGTGTCTCATAAGAGTTGCCTCAGAGTAAAGGTGTGTATAAGAGTTGTCTCAAAGAGGAGGTGTGTCAGATAGCTGCAGGAACTGAGTTCAAGCGTTCAGACAAGAGGAGTTTGAGCTGGGGGGTGACTCTTGTGGTGGGGAAATCATGCCACCCATGATGATCACATGAAGTGTGGGTGAGAATCCTGTGCAACACCGTAGTGCCCTAACTAATTGTTTCAGTTCTGTGCCACTGGGATGGAACTATCTTAACAGTTGGTACCACATAATAAGAGTTTAAGAGAATCATGCATCATGATAAGAGTCTAAGAGAATCATGCATCATATAAAAATTAGAACTACAATTTTGAGGATGTTGTTATGAATATCTGCATATTGAATATAATCTGTTGCTTAAATTATGTTTATCATAAACTTACCCTATGTTTTGTGTTTGTGGTTGACACCTGCTATGACATCGATTTTATTTGGGCGAACAGATGAATAACAAAGAGAGACTACTGACTGTCTACAAGAAGAGGATTTTGTTTGAAGATGTGTTGTTTGAAGATGTTATGTTTGAAGATGTATTTCTTTTGTTATAGAGTATTCCAGTTATTTGTACTATGTAATAGAACAAGTGTCAGTTTGTAATCTTATTATATGTTACTTCAGATTTATAAATATTACTCAGTAATGAAATTTTCTTGGAGTATCAGTTATTGGCAAAATTTTGTTATATTTAACTAGATACTCTTAAGTATGTTGAAAAGAATTTTCATTAAAAATCAATAATAACAAGATTGCGAGTTGAGGTGTTACACTAGGCAATCACAATTTGAATTTGAGGATTATATTAAGAAATGGATACAAAATTCACAGAAAGATGTCTACCTAGGAGCCTACTTGAATGGGTAAGTAAAATTGAACAAATCAATTTAAATAATGTATGCACTATAATAACTTAATGTTCTCCAATGTAATGCACATTAGCAACTGGTCGTTATATGTCCTAAGGACAAGTTATCATCTGATTTTGTTCCTTCCACAATAAGCCTGACAACTACTTGAAAGGAATTATTAACAGCTCATTCGTAATTTGTAAGACATTTACTTCATTGTTTGTAAGACATCAATATTTTAATTGTACAATATGCATGAATGTTTCTCTTAACCAATGCTTTGAAGAGGAATCAATATTCAAGGAAGAAAATCCAAGGCTACTGCTAAATGGATTCCAATTTAAGTAAGTCATTTAAACAATGGTTGATGTCTTAAAAATTACATTTATTACCGTGTACACTAATTTTCGATTAAGTTTGAATATTTGAATATCTTATTGAATTTAGTGTAATAAGCAAAGAGGAAGTACTGAGTGCGACTATTATGTGATGCATTGGATGTCAATGATAGTACTAGGGGGTTTCAAGGATAATTGGAAAATGGTAATTGTTTACTTCAAAACTAATTCCATTTGTTATACTTGTTATTATTTATACCGATTAAGTTATGTTTTACTATATCATGCAATATTTTACTGATCGAGGACCATTGGAACTAGAGAGATTAAAGATAATCTGCATTCAGTGGGCAAGCTGTTATCTCAGAGTTAAAAATAAAACACTAGGTTTTAAGGAATTTTACAATTGTATAAAAAGTTTAATCAAAATTGTTTATAGTAGATGATTTTATGTATTGACATTATTGTTTTCTTTAACTATTTCTTATAATTGATAGTAGTTATTCAATAATAATATGAAAATGTACTGTGAAATTGTCTAAATTGGTTTGTATTCTAATTTGCAGGTTTTAGTAATATTAAATAAACGGACATGATATTAAAAAAATTGAAAAAAATTGTTTTTTAATAAAATTCCCACAATAAATAATCCTTCAAATAACATGTATACATGTAGAGGCCATGTGCACCTTGGAATTTCATGTATACATGTTGTTTGAAGGATTATTTATTGTGGGAATTTTATTAAAATTTATTGATGATTTGCTAACGCACTAACGTATTTGGTGGTTTAGTTTATATTACTGAGAAATTTTTATTTCTCACTAGATTTGTTTCATTTTTTATAGATGGCCTTAGTAATAATCTACCTTGACTCATTAGATTGGGGATGGTTCCATGATGAAGATAGGAACTGTTATGTTCTTACAATGCATCCAGTGATCCGTATATATGTGTATTTTGGCACACATTTTGCAGTGTCTGTATTAAATAATATGTTCAACCCCAATGATCTTTTTATTCATTTCCCTCATGGTTATTATGATCCTCCTATGGAGCCTATCAATATTTCCTCTAGCCACCATTTTCCTGTTGTACCTGACCTTGGAGGAAATATGAATTCAATGACGAGGCTAACATGGAAGAAAGCATATGAGAAAGTTTCTAAAAGGAGGAAGGAAGTATTAACATAGACCTATGTAAAATAAATAAGGATCATATCTAGTGTGACTAATGTGTTTCTTAGTAGTCTTATTTTCTAGTGTGGTGATGTATGAAAGACTTGGTGACAAATAGTAATGAATCTTGTAACAATGACCATATTTATGTATAATAAATTAGTTTACAACTTCTATAATTTATATGTTTTAGAATTTTTACTAATATACATTCTTTAAAAACAAATAGTAACAAAAATTATCTAGGAATATATTAGGTCGTTACAGTTTTGGTATCAGAGCAGTTCATCCTGTTACAGCCTAGGGGGAATGGACTGAGTATGCTTTTCTAAGTACTTTGAGTGTGAATGTTTATGTGTGATTGTTTGTGTTTGTTGAATTCTGACGCACTTTACTTTATATTGAGCCTGATCACCTCAGTAATTTTGTGAAAGTGAATAGGAATTCATGACTACTAGAAGAACAATAGGAAGAGCAACACCACAAGCTGGTCGCAATAGTGAAGAAATAAATATTTTTCATGAAATGCTGGCAGCTATGCAAGAGCAAGCGGCTGCTGCAAATAAACAAGCGATTGTAGCAAGTCAACAAGCTGTGACAGCTACTCAAATGCAATTGAACTATAATAATAATAATAATCATGGTAGTAACAATAACCCTAGTCAAGATAATAGTAGGAGGCAAGTGACTAATTTAGCATATCATACGTTTGCTGAGTTTAGAAAATCTAATCCACCAATATTTAAGGGATCTTTTAAACTAGATATAGCTGAAGAATGTGTTAGAGAAATAGAAAAGATATTTACTGTATTAGATTGTTTTGACTAGCAGAAAGTAACTTATGCCACTTATATGTTACAATCTAATGCTGAGTATTGGTGGAACAATCACAAGCAAATTTTGGAAGGTAATGGAGTAGATATCACATGGGAGGTGTTTAAAACAACATTCTATGGAAAGTATTTTCCCATATCGGTAAGGAATGCTAAGGAGCTCGAATTTCTTAGGTTTCAACAAGGTAATAATAGTGTGTCTGAATATATAGCTAAATTTTAAGAATTAATTAAGTTTTCCTCTACCTATCAATATACCCCTGATGAGCACTGGAAGTGCATGAATTTTGAAGGAGGATTGAGGGAAGATGTGTTGGAAGTAGTAGCACCCCTAGAAATTAGGGAGTTTGGTGTACTAATAAATAAGTGTAGAATAATAGAAGAATATAAAAGGAGATCTGTTGAAAAGAGAGAGTCAAGTAATAATTTTAGAAAGAAATTAGGATCTCACTCAGCCTTTTAAATTTAAGAATAAGTTTTAGCAGAGAAAATTTCAGACAGGGCAAAATTCAGAGAATGTAAGAAATGTCACAAGATCCATGGAGATAGGCCATGCCCTATAGCTCAAACGACTTGTTTCAATGTGGAAAGACAGGACATCTGGCACAGAACTGCCGCAGTGATGTTCAATGTTTTAGATGTGAGATGGGGTACTATACTAACAATTGTAGAGTTGAAAAACCCCAAGGCACTACACGTCCTCAACAGACTGGAGGATTTTTTTTACCATGAATGCAGCAGAGGAATCTCAATCTGAAAATCTCATCGAGGTTAAGTGCATAATTAAAGATAAAATTTTAACTGTACTATATGATTCAGGTGCTACTCATTCTTTCATTTCTTATGATCCTGCTATACAATTAGGATTACCTTTATCTCAATTATCTTATGATCTTTTAGTTTCTACCCCTACAAATAAACCTATTACTACTAGTCAAATCTGTCTTAATTGTGATTTTCAAATTGATCATAGATCTCTTTCTACAAATTTGATTTGTCTTTCTTTGACTGGGTTTAGTGTAATTTTGGATATGGATTGGCTTGCAGCTAACCATGTGTTGTTGGGATATTCAAATAAAACCATTGTTTTACCTTCATAAATCTAAGAAAACAATCAAACCCAGTGTCAGTATTTGAACTCCATTGTTTCCTGTTCCAGTAAAAATGAAATTCAAGGATATTTGCTTTTATCAGCTAATGTAACTGAGTCAACTAATGAATTCTCTAAGATACTCGTGGTAAGAGAATATCTAGATGTATTTCCAAATGACATACCAGGGATACCTCCAGAGAGGGAAATAGAATTTTCTAATGACCTAATTGCTGGATTTGGACCAATATCCATAGCACCTTATAGGATGTCCCATCTAGAGTTGGGAGAATTGAAAAAGCATATAGATGAGTTGTTTGAGAAGAAATTTATTAGACCTAGTGTTTCACCCTAGGGAGCTCCAATATTGTTAGTAAAAAAGAAAGATGCGGGAATAAGGCTCTATGTAGATTATAGGCAGCTTAATAAGATAACTATTAAAAATAAATATCCATTGCCTAGGATAGATGACCTTATGGACCAGCTGAAAAGAGCAACAATATTTTCTAAAATTGATCTTTGGTCAGGATACCATTAGATTAGAGTTAAAAATGAAGATATTCCTAAAACAACATTTAGAACTAGATATGAGCATTATGAGCATTTAGTGATGTCTTTTGGATTAACTAATGCTCCAGCAGATTTTATGGATTGCATGAATAGAATATTTAGATCTTATCTGGATATGTTTGTAGTAGTCTTCATAGATGATATACTTGTTTATTCAAAGTAAAAAAAAAAAGAAGCATGAAGAACATCTTAGAATAGTATTGCAGACACTTAGAGAAAAGAAGTTGTATGTTAAACTATCTAAGTGTGAATTTTGGGCCAAAGAAGTAAAATTTTTAGGTCATGTTGTTTCTAAAGAAGGAATTTTACTAAATCCTAGTAAAATTCAGACAATCAGGAATTGGGAGAGACCAACCACAGTAACTGAGATTAGGAGTTTTCTAGGATTAGCTGGTTATTATAAGAGGTTTATTAAAGGATTTTCACCAATAGCTTTACCTCTGACTAGCTTGACTAGGAAAAATATGCCTTTTGTATGGTCACCAGAGTGTGAGAAGAGTTTTCTAGAATTAAGAAGAAGATTGACTAGTACTCCAGTGTTAGTATTGCCAGATCCTCATGGGGCATTTGAAGTATATTGTGATGCTTCAAAGAAAGGGCTAGGTTGTGTGTTAAAATGGGAATGTGGTAGCATATGCATCCAGACAATTGAGACCCATGAAGTTAATTACCCAACCCATGATCTAGAATTAGCAATAGTAGTTTTTGCCTTAAAGATCTGGAGACATTATTTATATGAAGTAAGATTTGAAGTCTTTTCAGATTATAAGAGTCTCAAGTATCTCTTTGATCAAAAAGAGTGGAACATGAGACAGCGTAGATGGGTTGAATTCCTTAAGGATTATGACTTTGAGTTAAAATATCATCCAGGAAAAGCAAATGTAGTAATTGATGCATTAAGTAGGAAATCTCTGCATGTATCTAGAATGATGATCAAGGAAATGGAACTAATAGAAAATTTCAAAAATCTTAATTTGGGATTTTCTGTAAATTCTAAAAGTATCATTTTGAGTCAAATACATATCACTAGTGATTTCAAAGATCACATTAGGCTAGGACAACAGAGAGATTCAGATTTTCAACAAATTTTAACTCAAGTCCAAGAAGGAAAATTGCAGGATTTTGAGGTAAATAATGATGGGTTGTGGACTTATCAAAAGAGGATATGTGTACCTAAGAATAATGGATTAAGATAGAAAATTTTGAGTGAAGCTCACAAAAGTGATTTCACAATACATCCCGGAGTTACTAAGATGAATTAAGATTTGAAGAAAATGTTTTGGTGGCCTGACATGAAAAAGGACATTGCAGAAGTTGTAGGAAAGTGCTTAGTGAGTCAAAAGGTAAAAATAAAACATCAGAAACCTTCTGGCAGTTTTTAACCTTTAGAAATTCCTCAATGGAAATGGTAAATTATATCTATGGATTTTGTGGTAAGGTTACCTAAGACTGTTTCTGGTCACGACTCAATTTGGGTCATTGTAGATAGGCTCACTAAATCAGCTCATTTGATACCTAGTAAAATTTCTTATCCATTAGAGAGATTAGCTCAATTGTATATATAGGAAATAGTTAGATTGCATGGTGTACCTTCCACCTTGATTTCTAATACAGACCCCCTGTTTTACTTCTTAGTTTTGGGAAACATTACAAAAAGCATTTGGGACCAAATTATGCTTAAGTACTGCTTATCATCCCCAAGCAGATGGGCAAACAAAAAGAACCATACAAACCCTAGAAGACATATTGAGAGCTTGTGTGATAGACCAATAGGGTTCTTGGGAAAAATATTTGTCATTAGCAAAGTTTGCCTATAATAATAGTTATCATACAAGCATAGGGACGACTCCATTTGAAGCTCTATATGGTAGGAAATGTCAGTCTCCTTTATGTTGGTATGAATCGGGGGAAGCAAGTCTCGTGGGTCCAGACCTGGTAACTCAAACCACGGAGCAATTCAATAAGATTAGAGAGAAATTGGTAATAGCTCAAAATAGACAAAACATTATGTTGATAAAGAAGAAAACCTCTAGAATTTCTAGGAGGAGAACATGTTTTTCTTAAAGTTATTCCAATTACAGGAATAAGACGAGCAATGAAGGTAAAACAGTTGAGTCCTCGTTTCATTGGTCCTTTCAAATTTTGAAAAGAATAGGTACAATAGCTTATCAAATAGCATTACCACCACATCTCTCCAACCTTCACAATGTTTTTCATGTCTCTCAACTCCGTAAATATATTTTTGACCCAAGTCATGCTCTAGAGTTTGAATCAATACAGTTAAAAAATAATTTAACTATGAGCTTACCCCCATCAAGAATTTTGGATAGAGAAGTAAAGAAATTAAGAAATTAGTATGTATCATTATTAAAAGTGGCAAGGGGACCAGGTCATTTGGAAGAACATACTTGGGAGTTAGAATCATAAATGAGAAAAAAGTACCCAGAATTGTTTACAGGTATTTACAAATTTTGAGGGCAAACTTTTCTTTTTAGAGGGGTTGAAATGTAACATCCTCAACTTTTTATCTTAAGATTATATTCATGTTTAAATTAATTATGGATATGTGATGATAGTTTGATACAAGAATAATAGGATATAATTTATTTTAACACAAGCTGTTCAAAACTGTCCACACTCAAAAATAGCTTCTGTCACCCGTATTAAAAAATTTATATCTCTCTCATTTCTTACTCAAATTAGGTGTATAATGTATGGAATTAAAGATATAGATGTTAACTATAACATTTAAAAAATTCAGCTAAATATAGATATTTGAATGCTTGAAGTCATGAAAATACTAAGAGATGTCAGTGTGAAATTTTGAACCTGTTGGCAGCCTTGGAGTGTTGTTATTAATAATGCTATAGCTAGAGTTTTAGAACTCCAAATGAGGCATGTGATACCTTTCTAGAAAGCTTAGAAAGTCTAGTTTAACATACTAAAATATGATAATTTATGGACTGGTAGATTAGTACAGAATATAGAGATAACGAACCACACATGGTAAAACTTTTCTAGCTATTTGGAAGAAGAATCTTGAGTTGGCAGCGTGTAACTCCCATAATTTTGGCAAAAGGAATAAAAGCTTCAGCCAAGCTTGGACCAATTAGAGGTTTCCTCATGAAAGGTCCCTTTACATGTTCACATGGGGCATTAAATAAGTGGAATCTTGCACTAAAACACTAAACTAAGAAGCAAACTGTGAAGGTGTAGATTGCTCTAAATTTTGAAGGATGAAGGAAAAACATAAAATATGGCCTTGTGTGTATGTGCAAGTGTGAGAACCAAGCAAATAATCTCAGCTGCCCAGCCATGTTCCACGTATCCTAAGTCCAGCTGCTCAAGTCAAGGATTAAGGAATCTTTGACTAAGAAAATCTAGTAGATAATGACAAAAGTGTAATGATTAGTTAGTTAAGTTCTAACTAGACTAAATACTAATTCATTTATAATCCAACTAAGTCACTTAATAATTAACTACTTCAAATAGTATAAATAGCCAATGGTGTTACAAATTTTCTGCACGTAAACTCCAAGCTTCAAAAGTCATCCTACAACCATATGCTTTCCTTACACCTTCCTTTTTCACTTCTCACCTTCTTAAGTTGTTCACAACCTTAGCTTCACTTTTACTATCTTGTACATCAATTTCTCTTCTTTTAAATATTATCTTCCTTAAAGATTTTCAAGAAGGGTAGCCAACTAGTCATTTGCAAATCCAAATTCACTTGAGGTAGGCTAGGCTTCAATCTCTAATTAAGGATTTATTTGGACTAACCTATATGTGTAATGGTGCAGATGTATGGTTGATTATTTACGCTGAAATTTCATATCATTGAAGGGTAATTTATGATGTGGTTATGTTGATTTTAGAATAGAATACGTTGACGATTTAAATGCTGAAATATTAGTGATATTTGGACTTGATTTTGATAATCTTTGGAATTGATTTTGATGACATTTTGACTATTTATTTATATTTATATTTATATTGTGAGACTGTTTTGAATTAATTTTGAAAAGTAGAGGTTTAATGGTATGTGGATAAATGGTTTAAATACTTGAGTGACTCAACTTTGAGGATTAAGTAGTAAGGTGGTAGGCAAAAGGAGATAAAGATATAGACTAAGTTCTAAATTTTCTTATGAAGGTCTAAAGAAAATAAAAATATTTTTTTTAGATATATTATGGTTTATTAGCTAGATTACTAACATGTTGTCTATAACTTGAGGATATTCTATTGCCATGCACAAATTGGCATGATTTTGATTGAATAAGGTATGGTAGTCTAACCATACATTTGATGCATATGATGTGTGTGATTTTTCCATGAGAGTCTATGAATTTTCTCATGGATTATATGATGGTTTTTTTTGTGAAGATATATTGATTCATGTTTCCAAGTCCAATACGAGATTTGCGAAACAGGATCCGACACTACATCTAGTACGAGATGTAGAGACCAGGTGCTAATACATGAAATTATCATGCATGTTTGCGTAAGATGGCCGCAGCTAGACATCGAATACAAGATGTACCTACATACAGTACGATATGTAGAGGCCATGTGCACCTTGAAATTTCATGTATACATGTTGTTTGAAGGATTATTTATTGTGGGAATTTTATTAGAATTTATTAATGATTTGCTAACGCACTAATGTATTTGGTGGTTTAGTTTTGCTTACTGAAATTTTTTATTTCTCACTAGATTTGTTTTATTTTTTATAGATGGCCTCAGTAATAATCTACCTTGACGAATTAGATTGGGGATGGTTCGATGATGAAGATAGGAACTGTTATGTTCTTACAATGCATCCAGTGATCCGTATATATGTGTATTTTGGCACACATTTTCCAGTGTTTGTATTAAATAATATGTTCAACCCCAATGATCCTTTTATGCTTTCTCCTCATGGTTATTATGATCCTCCTATGGAGCCTATCAACATTTCCTCTAGCCACCATTTTCCTATTGTACCTGACCTTGGAGGAAATATGAATTCAATGATGAGGCTGACGCGGAAGAAAGCATAGGAGAAAGTTTCTAAAATGAGGAAGGAAGTATTAACGTAGACCTATGTAAAATAAATAAGGATCATATCTAGTGTGACTAATGTGTTTCTTAGTAGTCTTATGTTCTAGTGTGGTGATGTATGAAAGACTTGGTGACTAATAGTAATGAATCTTGTAACAATGACCGTATTTATGTATAATAAATTAGTTTACAACTTCTATAATTTATATGTTTTAGAATTTTTACTAATATGTGTTCTTTGAAAACAAATAGTAATAAAAATTATCTAGGAATATATTAGGTCGTTACATTAAAAGTAAAAAAAACCGATGTTAAAAGCTTATTTTCTAGTAGTGTAAAAATATAAAATGTCAACTATGCCTCATTAAAAATATATGGAAAATTCTGATTCATGTGATTTTGAGTTAGTTGTTGTTTATGTGTTAAATAAGTACTTTATTTAAGTTGTTGTACATCTTGATCCATGATTTGAAGTGGAAACAACTATTTTTAACAAAAAAATGATAATTTATTGGTATAAAAAAGTGTAACCAGACCAAAAAACAAAATTTAGGTTCAAATCTTAACACACAACATATGGATTCAAATATTACAAACTTTGTATCCTACACACACCAATCAAGCATCCCCCCAAAGTCACTAAACACAATCAATATAAGCACGCTACAAGAATTCAACATCTTGGAAATTAACAATACCTAATCTGTAACATCCCAAAAATTTAAATAGGTTACTTAGAGATAAAAAGAGAAAACAAAAAAATGCTAAATGACCATATTACCCTTTACCTTGATGTGAGAATTACCATTATACCTTGAAGTGGAAATCACAAAAATGCCTTTGAAGTAAAACTTACAATAATACCTTTAGATATGTTGAAGTAAAAATTACAATAATACCCCTGGAGTGAATGAAAATTACCATAATACCCTTGGATATTTTGCCTTATATATTTTGTAGAGACTTGAGGAAATTACAGAAATATCCTTGAAATGAAAAATTATCATATAATCCTTAGTAATAGATAAAAATCACAAGAAAACTAGGAGTACCTAGACTGACCGAAAATTTATGATTAGTACCTAAAGCTATCATAAGTTAGAATTTTAGACCATGTGAACACATTAAGTACAAAAATCTTAGGTATCTGATAAAATCTTAGAATATCTAAATATTATCTATGGTGTTATGAGGAAAATTATCACATGAGGAACACATGTGTGTGATACCTCCTAGGATTAGAAAAACTGCATGTTGCCAAATTTCCTTTCTCTTAACCTCACAACCAATTCTCTCCTTTTCTTTCTTCACTCAAACAAAGCTCTCATCTCCTTCACTAAACCATGTCAACCACACTTTTTGTTCTAGCTTTCTTCACTTAGTTCCTCCAGACCTAGCTTCTACGTAAGTTGTTCTTGGAGAAAGGTTGTAGCTTGATGAACTTGGAGGTATGTTCCAGCCAAAAAGCAAGGAGATCTATTGATTCAAGCTCAAGTTAAGAATAAAGTTCCAAGGACGCTCAAGGTAGGTTAAGGTTTAGATTTATTTATCACTTGATTCTTGAGATTATTTGAATGGTTTTGAGCTGAATTTTGGACTGTCTTTAAAATTTTATATCTTCCTCTGTACTTAACCAAACCAAGTGTTTGACTACTCATTTTAAATCTTAGGATTTCCTCTATGTTTTCCAAAAATATGGGACCAAACTGAGCATTGAATCATGCCCTGAATTTATTTGAACACAAGTTTTCCGAAATTGTCCACACCCAAACAGTTACTGCCACCCATTTTTAAAATTTTATATCTCTCTCATTTGTTAATAAAATTTGGTTTATGATATATAGAATTAAATATCTAGATGTTAACTATAACATATTAAAATTTCAGCCACAATTGGATTGTTTACTACTTGTAGTCATGAAAACAATAAGATGTTAGTGTGAAATTTTGAGATTGCTGACAGATTTGGAGTTTTGTTTTTAAATATTATATCTAGAGTTATAGAACTCCAACTGAGGCATGTGATACCTTGTTAGAAAGCTTAGGAAGTCTAGTTTAACATACTAAAAATGGAAATTTAATGACTCATAGATTAGCACAGATTATAGGAAGAACCGAATCATATGTAGTGAGAAATCTTATGATGTTCTTGAAAAGTTTTTTTTTAATGATGATCAAATCTTGATGTTTTGTGGCATAATTGCATGACATGAGTTATGTAGCTTTGCATGTTATTGTGCATGTCATGTGCATTAAGAAAGATAAAAAGATAAGACCTAAAGGGTGATACAGTTAAGCTGAGCACGACCCTGATGGTGCCCAAAGGGTGATACGGTTAAGCCGAGCACGACCCTCAAGGAAAGACTAAAGAAAGATAATACCTGTAACACCCCCGTATGCATCCGGTGTATTAACAATTATTTAATCAGATTAACGCAGTGATTAATTAAAATCAATACCAAAAAGCAACGGAAGCATTTTAATAAAAACATGACGTCATTGTCATTTCCTTTCAAAACCATATTTCCTGATTCATTATGTATGGCAAGATCCAATTCCTATTACGAATGCCAAGACACAACAATTAGCCTTTTTGATCCAGATAACATAAAGAACGACAGATAAAGACAATAAAGTCCATACAGATACAACAGGAGAATCAGAAACCACAGATATCAATATGGGTATAAATATACACATCATCAAAACCACCACTGTGTCTATACAAAAGAATAGGCACCCTGTGCCATGATCTCACAGATCACATCCTCACAAGATGGTACAACATATACAGCGTCTGTACATCACAATCCATATAGGATTCAAAATACATCTACACACACATCTTCTCTCGTAGGGTACAAAATACATCATAAACATAAAATAGTGAGCCACAATGCTCTCAAAATACTGCCAAGCGGCTACATAGAGTCTGTCCCTACTGGGGCCTCCCGCCCTGGGACCCATCATCTCTACCAGATGTATCACCAGCAAAATATAATCCCCACACATGGGGTTAGATACAATCTCAGTAAGCTCAGGGTTCTTGGAGGCTTCTCCTCCCCCTGGCTCACTTCCATGATACACAACATTAAAGGCATCACAACACTAGGCCTCCTGGCCCTCACAACAACACATAGACATTCTCTAGCTCTAATGTGTATCTGCGGTACTATGCCCACCAAAGATGCATCATCATCAGCATCAGGACTCTCATTCCTCAGTGTGAGACCGGAACTCACACTCGTGCCATCCCATCGGGAGCTACCTGAAAGTTGCTGTCCTCAGCAATAGAAAGAATTCTAAGACATAAGCATGAATCAATAATCAACAAAAAACTACACTTCTCAATCATAAAACCATCATGAATGTATAATTTACTCAGTTAAATCCTCCATGATGCTTTCATTGCTATCAAATTAAGAAACTACTTGAGTCTATCTCACAGATGTG
>PYAF01000629.1:146169-159836 GCA_007407185.1 Glycine tomentella
GTGGTATGGCAGCTCTTGCTTTCTCCTTTATTTGCTCTTAATTTCCCTTGTTTTGGCCTGCAAACACTTAATTGGTATTAAAATGCTTTATATAACATAATATACTAAATATGCCTAATATTTATACTATCTTCTAACTATTTACTCTAAATATGACCTAAACTAATGCTATATTTAGGATGTGTTTGCAACACATCACTACCCCTTTACACATGGATGCACGTATAGGCACCTCCCGTGATGGGACCACCTATCTCTAGTGTTAAGGGATCATACACCCTTTACGTGAGCAAACTGACTAGGAGTTGCGCTCTACTCATAGGGAGGTCCATATTTATCTAACTGTCTAGAAAATCTATCCGAAAGGCAACCAAACACAAAGCACAGAAACATGCATACATATTATCATGAGGAAAGCTGTAACATCCAATTCAATACATATGAATCATGTATGCAACCATCACTCCCTCAGAGTATGGTGGAACTCAAGCAGTGGGAAACACTCCCAAGAACAAAGAACTTACCTGCTCTCAGCGCTACACCGGCTCTCCCGGCTTCGTGGTCACAACCACCAGTAATCTCCGTATCACACCCTACATGAAGGCATACAAACAATCAATAACGATTCTCAACCATTAGAATGAAAAGAAATGCTATTCCTTTCCATTTAAACCTCTTTGTCCTCTATCTTAAAGTTATCATAACTAACCACCTAATAGACGACTCACAGACCCTCAGCAGGATCTATCTCGGCCTAACCAAGGTACTAAAGTCTCCCCAAGACTCTACCTAAGCCAATTCAAAGAGTTCAACACTCTATTCAGGCCAAAACTCAAAGATTAACAATATGGCTAAAACGATTACTTCAACACAGTTTCACCATTTATATAGCCTCTTAAGCACATATTGTACAAGCATCAAGGCTCATGCATGCCATAAGATCACCAATTTAACCAACATTCATCCTACACATACATTCTTCAGAGCCAAATTGCAAAGTCCATAAAAATTATGTTTCAAAGCTAATCCTTCATCACAACAACCTCCTGAGCATACTTTTCTAAAGGACCCAAGCCTAATTTCAGCTCTAACTCAAATGGGTAACTATTCACCTCAAGAACAAATTCTCAAATAATCGGTAGAATTTGTGTTTCTTACATCTAAATCAACAAGGAAGGCTAGAGGACAACTTCTCCAAGCTTGGGTGTCCGTAAATCGCCTTCTTTCCCCACCAAACTCAAGTTTTGTGAAGTTCCCTAGAGAATACTATCTCTCCGTTTGAAGGTTTTTAGACAAAAGTGATGAAGGAATCTAGCTCATAGGATGATTTCCTTCAAGTTTCACGTTGGGAGTGAAGTGTTTTGGTGAATGGGTGAGTGTTTTGGGAGCTTTGCACGATCAACAATGGAGGAACCAAAAGGAGGAAGAAGAAGGTGAGGTTTTGTGAAGGAAGAGAGAGAGAGAGAGAAAAGTCACTTAAATGACTTCAGCCCACGTCTCGGCGCTATTAGCGCCGTCCAAGGCACTACCGGCGCCAGATTACAGAGAAAAATGGCCTCTGGCGCATCTCCCGCACTACCAGCCACATCTCTGGCGCTACTGGCCCCAGATTTCAGAGAAAATTGGTCATCTGGTGCACTCTGGCACTACCGGCGCCACTTCTTGCGCTACTAGCCGTCGCCAATTCCGTTGCTAATTACGTCGCTAACGCTTTTTGCGACAAAATATTGTAAATTTAAACTTCTCTTTCTTTCTTCTTTTTTTTTTATATATTATTTAGCCTTGGTTAAGTTGAGCACGACCCTGCGGGAAAGACATATTAACCTAAGGGTGATACAGTTAAGTTGAGCACGACCCTGCAGGAGGAACCTAAATCTAGTAATGAGCTCATTGTCTGGTTTAGGGTATTAAAAGAAGAGATTAATAAAGAAAAGCTATGCATTGTCATGATTGAAAATAATGCTTGCACTAATGGTGAAGTATGAGATTATTTTTAAGTGTTGAATAAAATGAAACTACTTTGGGTTATATGTTTATGAAATTAAAATCAACTATGATTGTTCACATGTTTTATTAATAAGCCGAAGTAGCTGGAATTATGATGATGACACTGTATGATAAGTCATTTTTCACCTACTGGGAATTCTTTGGAATTCTCATGATTTTAGTGTGTTCTTGTGTCATTTCAGACAGGTAAATCGAAAGGAGCAGCTACAAAGTGGGGACAAGATGGAAGATTTCTTTTAATGTTGCAGACTTGTAGTATTTTCCTATATGATTTGTAGTATATGGACATTAATATTATTGTATGAAGTATTATTTACAAGTTATTACTAAGTTTGTAATTTATTAAAGAGACCAAAAAGTCTCGATAGGCTCTATATAAGCGTAATTTTCATAACATAATTAAATTTCTAATATTGAGATAAGTTTTTCTCAAACGATTTGGTTAAAAAATGAAACGTTAAAAAAGTTAACATCTTTTAGTTACTTATTATGTCCTAGGCATAATATAGTAATTGGAAGGATGTTACAATTATGGTATCAGAGCAGTTCATCCTGGTGAGCCCGGGGAATGGACTGATTATGCTTATGAGCATACTCTAAATAGGTTAGAATGTCATCCAGTAGAAACTTATCTAAAACGATAAGTTATAGAAAAGTAGTATGAGCATGACAAACCTTGTTATGGATGTTAATTTCTGCCACAGTTAGCTTAGTATTGAGCCTGATCACATCAATATTTAGTTTTGTGTAAGAAGGAACTAATGGCTTCTAACAGGCAAAGTAGGGCATGAGCCGAAGCTGCTAATGAATTAGTTGATATGATGAGAACTTTTAATGAGATGGCATCTGCCATGAGAAATCAATCAGCTGCAGCTAATAGGATGATGGATAGTTTATTAAGAAATATAGGTAATCAGTCTGGTGAAAATGCAAATAACCAAGGAGGAATAGAGGTTGATCATGGATACAAAAAGTTTGGCGAATTCATGAAAATAAGTCCTCCTAAATTTAGAGGAATTTATGATCCTGTTAAGGCTGAAGAACGGATAAAGGCCTTAGAAAAAAATTTCTCTGTTATTCATTGTACTGAGGAACTGAAAGTGGCCTTTGCCACATATATGTTGGTAGCAGACACAAAATACTGGTGGAATAGCACTAAGCAGATATTAGAATCCTCTGGAGTTTCTCTTAATTGGAATACTTTTAAGACCTCATTTTATGAGAAGTATTTTCCAGTTACTGTTAAGAATGCAAAGGAACTGGAATTCCTAAGACTCCAACAAGGAGATATGACTGTTTCTGAGTATATAGCAAAGTTTAAAGAGCTTTCTAAGTAACAATATTTCTTTTGTGAACGCTTGTGCTTCACCATTTAGCTAAGTAAACCTTAACAATGCAATCCTTCAAAAAGTTTGAAAAACATGACCATATTGAAGAACAAGGAATTTGGACCTAACGAAGGAGGACGAGGGTAATGTCGAACTGAGGGCTTCTTCCAGGAAGTTCCAACCCAACACAATTCTGGAGCAAGACGTCAGCACAGTAGTTGCTAAAGGCATAAGTAGCAAAGACATTGTTGAGTTTGACAGAAACCACATTGGGGCATTAGTGTTCATGATCTTAAAATCCCCGTCGAACTTGCTCCAAAAGTCTCTCAATTCTCGTTGATATAGTTCACTTTCTTGCAACGCCTATGGCCATTTGTGTCTTAATTGTAATGTAGGGTTAAAATGGTCTACTCCATTGTAATTTCATTTTAATATATTTTTTTAACCAAATTACTATTTTATAATCGAAACCGTCCAATTATTTTATTCTATATCCAACGCGACAAATGAGGATAAAATTGACATTTGACTAATTGAAAATAATGGTCCACTAGTGAACGACCTATTTCAAGGTGAACTGTAACATCCTCAAATTTTTACATTTAGCTTATATTCATGTTTAAATTAATTATGGATATGTGAAGATAGTTTGATACAAGAAGGATAGGATAGAATTTTATAACTCCCTCTATACTTAACCAAAGAAGGTATTTGACCACTCATTTTAAAGCTTAGGATATTCTATTTGTTGTCCTAAAATATGGGATCAAACTGAGTAATGAATTGTGCCCAGAATTTATTTGAACACAAGCTGTCCAAAAACTGTCCACATCCAAACAACTACTGCCACCCATTCTTAAAAATTTATATCTCTCTCATTTCTTACTCAAATCAGGCTTATGATGTATGGAATTAAATATCTAGATGTGAACTACAACATATAAATAATTAAGATAAATCTAGATTGGGTACTTCTTGCAGTCATGAAAATAATAAAGGATGTGATTGATTCATTTTGATGCATCCTGGTAGCTTTGGAATTTTGTTTTTAAATGCTAAATCTAGAGTTTTAGAAATCCAATTGAGGCATGTGATACCTTGTTAGTAAGATTAAGAAGTCTAGTTTAACATACTAAAAGATGGGAATTTAATAACTTATGGATTAGTACAAATTATAAGACGAACCGACCCATATGTGGTGAGATTTTTAAGCTAATTTGGAAGTGAAAATCTTGTTTTGGCAATGTGTAGCACCTAGAAATTTGGCACAAGGGCTAAATGTTTCAGCCAAGCACAAAGGAAATCTTGCTTTAATTAAAGCATGCATGGGTACATAAGTTTTTACAAAATAAATAGCAATGGAAGTGATGTGCAAGAGTCAAAGGAGTAGTCAATGTATGAAGTGAATAAGACAAACTAAGACCAAGCTTCTTGAACAATCCTTTTAAGGAGGCTACCATGTGAAAGCTATAACATGGGAGCAAAAGATAATTTCAGCCAAGAGCATAAGAACCAATCATATTTTTGTCTCTTGTATAAGCCTTTCCACGTAGCATACAACCAAGCTTAGGGAATCATTGATTATTTTTTAGAAACTAAACACCAAATTCTAGGTGTAGTCGTGGGTATGTATGTGCATCTGTGGGTATGTATGCTTTAGGTGAATCAAATAATAAAAATGAAGGGAATATTTGTAATGATGATTAGATAAGGAGAATCTAGATATTTTCCTTAGTTTCTAATGACTTAGTCAACCTAGGACCAAACTAGCTACTAACTAAGTTTCATTCTAACTAATTTAGTCTCATCCAAACTAACTGCTTTCCATTCTAACTAACCTAATTAATATAAATAGCTTATGTACTACAAAAACTGCTCGTATATACTCCTACTCCTAAAACCCACGGCCAATAGCTTTTCACTTGGTGTTTTGCTTTCATTTCTCACTTCCTTATTTGCTTATAACCGTAGCCCTACTTCTATAGTCTCATACTTCTATTTTCTTCTTTTCTTTCATATACACTATCCTAAGATTTCCATACTTGAAGACTTTAAAGAAGTACAACCACTTCTTGAAGAACTTGGACACAACTTCATCTAAGGTAGGCTAGGCTTCAATCTTTAATTAAGGGTTTATTTTGACTAATCTTTATGTGAAATGACGCGGATTTATGGCTGACCCTAGTAGGATGAATTTTTAGATCATTGAAGGGTATTTCATGATGTGATTATGTTGATTTAATAATAGGATAGGTTGATGATTTATATGCTGAAATTTTAGTAATGTTTGGACTTGATTTTGATGGCCTCTGGACTTGATTTTGATGGAATTTTGGACTGTTTGCTTATATATTTATGTTGGGATTGTTTTAGATTAATTCTAAGAAGTAGAGGTTGAATGGTATGGGGATGAAAGGTATAATTACTCAAGTGGTTCAGTTTGATAATTAAGTAGTAGATTGATAAGTTAATAAGAACATAAGGTCTAGGTTAAATTCTAATCTTTTATTGTGATAGTGTAAAAGAATTGGAATTTATTTGGAGAATATATTATGGTTTATTAGATAGAACTAACCTCTTGTCTTTAGCATAAGGATATTAAATTGACATGCACAAGTTGACATGATTTTGATTGAACAAGGTATGGTAGCTGAGCCATACATGTGATAATTATGATATTTGTGGTGAAATTTCTCCATGAGGTTGTATAAGTTTGCTCATGGATTGTATGATGGATTTTATGTGATGCTATATACTGATTCATGTTTCAGAGTCCAATACGAGATTCGAAACAAAATCTGATACTACATCCAGTATGAGATGTAGGGATTAGGTGCAAAAACATGGATAATTCAGGCATGATTAGCGTAAGACGGTCGCAACATACTACATCCAATACGAGGTGTAGCTACATATAGTACGATATGTAGAGACCATGTGCAGTCTGGAATTTCATCATGTATATTGTTTGAAATGGTTATTTGTTGATGTTATTGGAATTATTTGTTGAATTACTAACATGCTAACTTATTTGGTGGTTTAATTTTGCCTACTGAGAAATTTTATTTCTCAATAGATTTGTTTCATTTTTTTTATAGATGGTAACAGTGATCATTTTCCTTGATGCCCTGGATTGGTGGTGGTATGGGGATAAAGATAGAAACTGTTGTATTTTTACCATGCACCTTGTTATCCGCGGTTATGTATAATCTTTAACTTTTGTATATTAACTATGAACTACGGTGGTGTATGGTGAATCTCGTACTTGTATAACAAGAAGTGATGTAACAAATAATCAGTTTTGTTTAATGAATGAAGTTTCCACTTACAAAATACGTTTCAAAATTCTTACTAATATACGTTCCTTAAAAATAAACACTAATAAAAATTATCTAGAAATATATTAGGTTGTTACAGTTTTTGTATCAGAGCAGTTCATCCAGATAAAGCCTTGTTGGATTTAAAGGAAGTTGCAAGAAGATTAAAGCAAGGATGACTTGAAGTTTTAGCTTTTTACATGCCCAATCATTTTGATGGAATTTGTAATTATCTAAGTGGCTCAAGTGCATTTCCTTATGATCCTTCATTGCATTTGCATTTTCATCCTCATGCATACATGTCTTTGATTAATTAACTAAAGTTTTTAAATGTTTTTTCAAAGTTCATGTCCTCATGGTTGAAGTTTTGAAAAAATGAAAACTTACTGTTTTAATTGATTAACTCAGTATTTAATCGATTACATGCTTTCGTTTTAAATCTGGAAAAGGCATGAAGAACACATTAATCGATTACAGTGTTCTTGTAATCGATTACATAGTGTAAAATCAAAATCATGCATTGCTGCTTTAATTAATTACCATTCATTGTAATCGATTACATAGGCTATATTTGGAAAACATGTTGTTCTGCTTTAATCGATTACCATTCATTGTAATTGACTACATAAGTCAAAAAGACAACAATGTCTTACTACTTTAATCGATTACATGTCGTAATAATCGATTATTCTGTTCATAATTTTTTTCCAGAAAGTTGAGGAACAATTTAATCGACTAATTAGAAGCTTTAATCGATTACATAAGCAAAATAATCGATTACATCATCTATTTAATCGATTATTGTTAGTTAAAACTATTTTTTTAAAAGGCTTGTTAAGTCTGTTTTCTATAAATAGACCCAATACGAATTCTTTAAAATACATGAGCGAATTTCACAAAGTATACTAAGCTTTCTAAGAGTTGTAAAGATTGATTTCTGAGTGAAAAAATATCTTGTGAAGATCAAGATTTCTGAGTTTTTCTAATGAAGATGTATTGAAGAAAAAAGTTTTTTAAGATAGTGATTCTAAGCAGTAGAATTCATTCAACCTGGAACGTGTGGTAATCCATTTCATTCTCATTCATTCATACATGAAGGATCCCAGGTTATGTCTATCTTGAATCTTTCTTTTTAAGAGTTTAATGGTTTATTCTATAATTCTTTTGTGATAAATCAATTTGATTCTATCAAGCATTCTGGAAAAGGGTTCTCTAGGGGATAGAACAAAGAAGTGTTTTCTGGTTCTTGGTCTTAGAAATCTATAGGGTTTAGATTTTGATTCTTTATCTGGGTTTGACAAGAGAGACCTGTTGTAAATTACTTGTAAAGAATATTTTGATTTAGTGGAAACTCTGACCTAATGTTGATTGGAAGACACTAGATGTAGCCTCCATGTTTGTGAGGTGAACCAGTATAAATTGTTGTGTGATTGAATCTTTATCAGTATATCTTTCATTATTCTTGGTTGGAAATCAATTGACAATCAATAAGAGCTATTTCATTCATCACATGCAGTTCATGGTCATATTAGATTGAAATAAAATATGTTTTTGATTAAGGGTGTTTGTGTGATACAATCCTTGTATTAATTCCACAATTTGTTTTCAAGAAAAGTTTTTAAAACTTGGTAATAACCAATTCACCCCCCTCTTGGCTATTTGAAGAGTGTTCATTGTATTTTCAAGCCTAAGGGGAATGGACTAACTATGCTTTTCTATGTACTTTGAGTGTGAATATTTATGTGTGATTGTTTGTTTTTGTTGAATTTTGACACACTTTACTTTATATTGAGCCTATCACCTTAGTATTTTTGAGAAAGTGAATAGGAATTCATGGCTACTAGAAGAACAAGAGGAAGAGCAACAACACAAGCTAGTGGCAACAGTGAAGGAATAAATATTCTTCATGAAATGCTAGCAGCTGCTATGCAAGAGCAAGCGACTGCTGCAAATCAACAAGCGACTACAGCAAGTCAACAAGCTGCGGCAGCTACTCAAATCTAATTGGTATCCAATGTCATTGCAGTGCCTTAACCACCTCCAACAGCTATATTTTTAAAAATAAGGACGTTAGGAGCATCAATTTGGCCTGTAAATAGAACTTTGCATCATTGAAAAACCTTGCACCATTATCTCTTCTCTCTCTGCTATATCTCTGTGTGTTTTCTCTGTGTCTAAGTGTCTTCAATCCCTCTTAAAATGTCTAACCCTACCCCTAAATGTGCTAGAACTTCCAAAAGGAAGGTAGGAGAATCTTCTTCTGATCCTCCTCCTCCTCCTCCAAATAGGTTAGATATTTGGTTCAACAATGAGTCTGATAAAATGAACTATCTTCAGTTCAATGCCACTAAACCTATCTGTTCACCCAAATACCTTGACCTCAACTGGTTTATAAAGGAAGGATTCCAATTCCCTGCCTATCTAGAGACCCAAGGTCTTAGGAGATTCCTAGAAATGAAGGGTACCTTTTACCTTGATTTGGTGAAGGTTTTCTATACCTATGCCAAAGGGTCCATGAGTGGGAACATGAAATCCATTGTTAAAGGGGTTCCCATGGAAATCACCCCTAATGTGTGGGCATCTGTTGTTGGCTTAATGTGTGAGGGTGAGAGGAAATTTGAAGAGAGTCCAGATGGTTACAATAAACTAGACACCTATAGGGAAATGCTACATGACCCTCATATGCATATTAGGAACAGATTGGGTACTGGCCCAATGACCCCTAAGGATAGGTTATTACATTACATTATAACCTATGTGCTAACCCCTAGGGCCACCAATCATGCCCAAGCCACTGATGAAGACCTACAACTAGTGTATGGTCTGAAAAACTCCATCCCCATGAATTGGGTTTTGATTCTTGAAGAGATAATGCTAAAATCCAAAAGGCCAGTCAATTATCCCCTTCCATATCCTATTCTGGTTTCTAGGTTCATAGATTACTTCAACTTTGATGTGACTAATGAAGTTATGGACCACACCAACTCTAGTAACAGCCTCATCCAAAACAAGCATCTTACAAAGCTTGGAATGTAAAAGACACCACAAGGATGGGTGATGGCAGGCCAACCACCAATGCCTCCTCCTCCTGCTGATGTTGATCTTCAAGTGGAAGACTCTGAGGATGAAGGAAGGGATCCAAATCAGCCCTTGCACTCATAGTTTGAATCTCTTATGCTGCAAAAGATGAACAACCTACTCCTTATGCAACAAGAGTTTAAAGCTGAAACCAATGTAGCCTTAGGTGAAATAAGAGATAGGTTAGATACCATAGAGGCCAATATCAAAGATGATGCATCTGAAAACTTCTAGCCTATCACTGTTTAGTTTTTCTGCTCTGTTTTTATCTGTTATTTTTATGTTTTAATTTCATTATGTAGTGGCTTCCCTATGAATATATAAACTTCCATTATGTTTCTCTTTCAATTATCCGCTATGCACTTTATGTTTTTGACTTTAACAAGCCAAATAAGGGGATAAATGATTGATTTTGGACAAGCTCTGCATGCTACTCTGTTCATCCCTGTTTTTTGTTCAAAATTTTACCCAAAATTTGACTTGAATGGATTATGTAATTTAGGGAATCTATTAAATCAATAATACTTGTAAATGAATGCTAAATGAATCACAAATGCTTTTAACACTTGTTCTTGGCAAAGGAATTGAATTTTTTCAGGTTTGCAAAGCTCAAGCTTTTCCCAATTTGGCTCAACAATTAACTTCAAGCCTAACTATTAATCAATTAAAGATTTGGCATGTTTAAAGCCAAAAAGGGGGAGATTGTTGGATTCAGGGGAAGCTACTTAAAGAATGCAAAGGAATCAAGCATTGGTTTTGAGCTTTCAACATGCAATGGATGTCTTAAAGATCAATTAGTGTGAAATGTGTAAGAGAAAAAGCAATTCTGGTGATCCAAGTGCATTGCATTCATATCATTTTATAATTCAATTAATTTGATTAATAAAAATCACAAGGCTTTAGTAAATTGACTAAGTTTTTAATTTGATTCAAAGGTTTTTGGAAAAATAGATTTTATACTGTTGTAATCGATTACTTTAAAGGAATAATCGATTAATTTGTTCTTAGTCTATTCTGGAAAAGCTTTCAAGAACAATGTAATTGATTACCTATCATAATAATCGATTATTTGACCTTTGTTTCCATATAAACTACCATGTTGAACACTTTAGTCGATTATTAATGGGTAGTAATCGATTACACAACTATATATGATTTTAAGTCATTCTGGGATAATCGATTACCAATATATCGTAATCGATTACACAGGCTTATTTGAAAAAACCATCTCCCTGCTTTAATCGATTACCATTTCTAGTAATCGATTACACTATGTGTTTGAAAACCTTAAGTTTGTATTAGATAATCGATTACCACATTTCGTAATCGATTACACAGTGTATTTGAAATGCTACAAGCTCCTGTCTTAATTGATTACCAAAGTTTGTAATCGATTACATAGTACATTTTGATATTTTGAAGCTTCCTGTCTTAATCGATTACAGGATGGAATAATCGATTATTTGGCTCATTGAGAAAATCCTGAAATGCTTATGAACGGTTTAATCGATTACATTCTTGATTTAATCGATTACATAACAGTTACAAAAGTTTGTTATAAATAGAACTAAGGCTCAGCTGCTTTTCTAACTTTGTGGAACATTACCCATACGAATTTTCTAAGCTTAAACAGTCTTATGAGCATTCTTAAGTGTTTTCTAAGGGTTTAATCATTCCTTGCTCCATTGTGCTTTGATCATGAGTGTTTGACTCAATCTTGGAGCTTGAAACCTTTTCAAGATTAACGAAAGCTGTGCTAATTGATTTTCATTCATTCAACCTGATCTGGTAACATCATTATGCATTGTATCATTGGATCATCAGGTTGTTTCTCTCCTTAATCTGGTTGTAATCTTTTTTTTGTATTTTCTTTGTGATTTGGCTATTGTAATTGGGTTCTTGCTTGAAACTAGAGAAGAGGTTCTCTAGGTGGAAGAACTGAGTAGTGTTCTCAGGTTCTCATCTCTTAGAATCTAATAGAGTTTTAGATTTATGTTCTTTATCTAGGGTTGATAAAGGGAGACTTTGTAATTGATTGTAAGAACTGAAAATTATAATAGTGGAACTCTAACCTAGTGTTGGTTGGAAGAAAACTAGATGTAGCTTCTAGTGTTGAAGTGAACCAGTATAAATCTGTTTGTGTTTTTTTATTCTCTTTCTCTTAACTATTATATTCATTGTGTTCTTGTTTAAATTGCTTAACCAAAGTCAGTTTTGATTCATTGAATTCCTTGGGGCTGAGCTACTTGATTGAATAAGGTTTCTTGGTTTTGAAAAGTGATAAAGATCCTAGGAACTCTGATTTTGATTAAAGAAATTTTTAAAATACCAATGTTTAATCAATTCACCCCCCGCCCCTCTTGGTTAAGTGTGAGATATTCATATTCTTTACAAGTTGTTTAAGAGTTTCTTCCTTTGATCTCTTACATTGCATAAACATCATTCATTGGCATGAATTCACGTTTTATCAAATCACATGTCATGGTTAAGTTTTGGAAAAAAATCATTTTTTACACTGACTTAATTGATTACCAGAATATGATAATCTATTACTTAAGCCATGAAGAACTAATTAATTGATTGCAAGGTAATAGTAATCGATTACACAATAGAAAACACAGAATAGATCATCCTGTGTTAATCGATTACCATCTAATCGTAATCGGTTACTTAGCATGTTTATGAATGCTAAACTATCTGTGTTAATCGATTACATGATTGTTTAATCTATTACTTTGCTCATGTATTTTTTCCATAAATAACTAAGAACACTTTAATCTATTAAATACTGTATTAATCGATTACTTAAATGAAAATAATCAATTACATGGACGATTTAATCGATTACATTCAATTAAAACAGTTTTCTATAAAAATTTGTTGGCTCTTTTGATTTGTACACATTATCACAATTAGAGATTTTCACTAATTTTCAAAAGGCTTCTGAATTGAGAGAAAATACACTGATTAACAAAGTTCTTGTCCTACAATTCAAGATCTTCATGCATCATTGATTGAATTCTTTGTGGACAAGATTTCAAAGGAGTTTCTTAGAGAGCTTGGTTTGAAACTTGCTTTCTTTCAACCTCTAAAACTGATTAACAAAGTTCTTGTCCTACAATTCAAGATCTTCATACACTTGATCTTAGATTGGTAACCATTTGCATTTGCATTCTCTGGATCATAAGGTTGCATTTCTCCTCTAAAACTCTTGTTGTAATTCATTTTTACATTTCAGTTTGTTAGTTGTTATTGAAAATAAAAGGAACACTTCAAAACAGCCAAGAGGGGGGGTGAATTGGTTGAACCTTGGTAAATTAAAAATTTCAAATAAGAGTAGCCACAGGATCTTTATCACTTTAAAATGTTTTGAAACTAAGAATCATTTATTCAATCAAATTCCTCTGTCAAGAAATCAATAAGCTGTAAAAACTTTCTGTGCAAATAATTTGAATCACAACCAAAGCAATTTAAAGATGAAGAGAAGAGAAGAAAGATTAGCCACAGATTTTTATACTAGTTCACTTCAAACACTATGAACCTACATCCAGTTCTTCCACTCAACACTAGAGTAGAGTTCCACTATTGCAAAAATATTCTTACAAGATAATACAAGCCTCTCTTTATCAACCCTAGATAAAGTTCAGAAGTCTAAAATACTATTAGACCCTTAGAGACCAAACCCAAAACTGAGAACACTACTCAGCTTCCCTTAGACAAACACTATCTCTAATCATTTAAGAAAACCCATTTACAATAGACTAATCTTTACAGAATTCAATCAAAAGAATTACACCTTCAAAGACTAAGGAAAGATTTCACCTGATAATCCAATGAACATATGCATGTGAATGATTCAATCAGGTTGAAAGAGAGATTACAAACTCAAAGCATTCCTTCCTTATTCTTTTACACAATGATGATGCTTCACTTCATT